>JAODAL010037974.1:0-39754 GCA_025379985.1 Phyllomedusa bahiana | reverse complement strand
GGGGTCTGCTGGGGCACGGGAAGTTCTAGTCAATGTCCAGTTCAACTAAAAGGTGGTTGAAAGACTCCTTTTTTCCGGCACTTTGTAATCTGGGGTCAGACAGTTTAATGGTCATACTGTGGCCCAGGACAGGGACAGTATATGTCCAGTTCAACTAAAATGGTGGTTGAAAGACTCCTTTTTCTGGCACTTTTTAAACTGTGGGTCAGACAGGTTTAATGGTCATTCGCGTACAGGACAGATATAGTTAGTTTCCAGTTCAACTAAAATGGTGGTTGAAAGACTCCTTTTTGCGGCACTTTTTAAACCTAAGTGTGCTGCCTAAGATGTAGCACGTATCCATTTGACTGTTGTGGATGTTAATTTCAGCTTCTCCAGCCTTGTTTGTGGTGTAATAATGAAGGTGTTGTTGCTCTCCCATAGACTTTAATGGTAATCGCTCATAATCGATGCTCACTATCGAAAAACCTTATCGATAGCGGCCGACTATCGACTATCGCTCGATCTCGATAGCCAACGCAATCGCTCAACACTAGTCATGAGAAAACAATCTCTGAATCACATGGATAGGTTAAAGTGTCAAAAAGTTATTCTCACATAAAGTGACACATGCCAGATTTCAAAAATAGGGCTCTGTCAGAGAGGCCAAAACTGGCTCTGACGGCAAGGGGTTAATCTAAATATATAAAGATTGTCCAAAAAGCAAAAATTGGTCAGCAGATTCAAAACAATTTAAAAAAAATAGTATAGTACAGACGTGACAGAAAAATCAATGCAAACACAACACAATATCAGCAGCACTCTATAAATGCCAAAAAACAGTCAAATCTAGGAATTTTTTCAAAATGCATTTTTGCTACTTTAGGATACATGAAAATCTGAGGATCTTAGCGTACATTTTTAATCAAAACTGAAGTTGCCCATCCACTGCGACAAGGGGACTTCAAGTCAGACGGGAACCTACTCATTTTATCGTACTTGGTGTCTTTTCAGACCTCCATATTTTCAAGGAGAGAAGCTCCCAGCTACATGTTGCTCATATTATAAACACTGTGTGGATGGGCAGATGCACAACTAAATTGGAGGCAAACCACTCACCGATGAAATCAGGAAAAAAAGCAAACTTTGTAAAGAACATCCAATGCAATTAAAAAAAAAAATAGTATAGGTGAATGCTGATGTGGCAGCAAAAGCAAAGCGAACACAACACAATATCAGCAGCACTCTAATATAAATGCCAAAAACCATTCAAAGGGAATATAGGAATTTTTTTTAAAATGCATTTCTGCTACTTTATAAGACATGGAAATTTGAGATTCTTAGTGTACATTTTTAATCAAAACTGTAATTGTAACTTGTGTCCTCATGACCCCCGTGTCAGGTCGTGGGCACACCCGCACCCCGGCGGCGTCCTCTGCTGTGAGCGCTGCTGCAGCTCTGCCCTCTACTCACCTCACCGCGCTCCTGTTCCCGGCCGGGTGCGCGCACGTTACTGCAACCAGATTTAAAGGGACAGCGTGCCGGTGATGGGTTTTCACCGGGCGCTGATCCTATTTAAGTCCTGCCCTTTCCTATTACCCCCGCCAAATCGATAGTGCCCTGTGCCTTGAGAGGAAGCGTTCCCATTGTATCTTGTGTCTACTGTGTACCATACCTTCTGCCTCCGTCTCTTGACCACGAACCTTGCCGCCTGTCCTGAGCTTCCTGCCTGTCCCCGACTACGAGCTTGCTTCATGATTTTGTACCATGCCATACCTCGGTCGCCACCACAAGCAAGTCACGTCAGTGGTAGTGACCTGGTACCAATCCGCTGCAGCAACTCCATCCTGCTTTGCGGTGGGCTCTGGTGAAAGCCGGACCTACTTAGACTCCTCTCCTTGGTGTGGCTTACACCATCGCTTGCGGTGGTCCAGAGGATCCACATCCTTGGTTTGCCTCCTGGTAAGCCGATCCTGACAGTTCGATTCGGCCATGGAACCTGCCAAGGAGCCTCTTCCGAGCGTCTCTGACTTCACCACCAGCGTGGCCCAGCAGTCTAAGCAGATCGTGCAGCAAGCGCAACAACTTAACCAGCTGACAAATATGATGCAGCAACTTCTCGCCTGTTAGCAGCAACAGCGGCTGTTGTGGCAGCCCCCATGGCAGCGGCTCCGGGTATGCCTGCCGGCCCCAATCTCCGGTTGTCCATGTCGACGAAATTTGATAGGGACCCTTAAGCCTGCAGGGGCTTCATCACACAATTTTCCCTCCACGTGGAACTTATTGCCGGTCAGTTTCCATCAGAAAGGTCTAAGGTGGCCTTCGTGGTCAGTCTTCTCTCTGTGAAAGGCTTTGGCTGGGTAACTCCACTTTAGGACCGAGGCGACCCCGTTACGGCTGACACGCATCCTCAGCCAAGACCGCTTTGCTGAACCTGCAGCAAGGGAACTTCTCCTTAGGGGACTACGCTGTGCAATTCCGCACTCTGGCCTCGGAATTAGCCTGGAACGATGCTGCATTGTGTGCCACATTTAAGAAGGGTGTCTCCAGCCAGATTAAGATGCCCTCTCCACCAGGGATCCTCCGTCTTCCTTGAGAGAGCTGACCCATCTGGCCACTCGCATCTCGGAGAAACGGGAGGAGGATCGTCGGGAATGTGAGCCGGTCCGGACACGCCGTCTGCCTCGACTAGTGCCAGCGTTCCTACGGCCTGTTTCACAGCCAAACGTCGAGGATGCCATGCAGGTGGACAGGGCTCACCTAACTCTGCAAGAGCTTTCACGACGTAGTGAGGAGAATCTCTGTCTCTATTGTGGCAGCCCTGATAATTTCTGCAGGGTTTGTCATCTTCACTAGCAACGTCCGGGAAACGCACCTAGACTTCATGGGAGAGGCGTCCCTACGTGTGAGCAATCCCTCTCCTCATCTCACCTTGCCGGTTCACATCATTACCAATTCTGGAATTTCATTCCAAGTGGCCGCCTTTCTGGACTCTGGATCAGCCGGGAATTTTATTGATGCTACCCTGGTGACTAGGTATCGCCTCCCGGTGGTCCGCTTAGACCAATCCCTGGTCATCTCGTCTGTCAGCGGCGAACTACTGAGTGACTCTATCCACTTTCGGACTGAACCGGGGTCTCTGCAAGTGGGAGCTTTGCATAAAGAGATGATCGCATTCTTTGTGCTACCCCGTTCTTCCTCGGCTGTCCTCCTGGGGCTTCCGTGGCTGCAACATCATGCCTCTATGCTGGACTGGAGGATGGAAGAATTTCTGTGTTGGGATAATGACTACCAGTCTCGCTGCTTAGTGGCACCTCACCCGGTGCTCCCCACTCCTCCATGGCTATCTTCCAAGTCTCTTCCGAGTCTGCCGATGCAGTATCAGGACTTCCAGGACATTTTCTCGGAGAAGCAATCTGAGACTCTTCTGCCTCAACGTGCCTATGATTGCCCTATAGATCTACTGCCCGGGCCTTGTCCTCCCCGGGGTAGGGTCTATCCTCTGTCTGTACCCGAGACCCAGTCTATGTCAGCCTATATACAAGAAAATCTTCGTAAAATCTTCATTCGCAAGTCTACCTCTTCTGCGGGTGCCGGTTTCTTCTTTGTGGAAAAGAAGGACAGGTAACTGCGCCCTTGCATTGATTACCGCAGAATCATCAAAGTCACCATTAAAAACCGGTATCCATTACCGCTAATTACCGAACTCTTTGACCATTTCCGAGGGGCAAGAATCTTTTCCAAGTTGGATTTGTGGGGATCTTACAACCTCATTCGGATCAGAGAAGGTGAGGAGTGGAAGACGGCCTTCAACACTCGGGTTGGGCACTTCGAATATCTGGTTATGCCCTTCGGCCTGTGCAACACCCCTATGGTTTTCCAGGAGTCCGTTAACGATATTTTCAGTGATCTTCTGTATACCTGCGTAGTGGATCATCTGGACGACACCCTGATTCTCTCACCTGATCTGAAGTCCCACCAGTCCCACGTGCGTCAGGTTCTGAGGCGTTAGCGCAACCATCATCTATGCCAAACTTGAGAAGTGCCTTTTCCACCAGACCAGCCTCCCGTTTCTTGGTTACATTATCTCCGACAAGGTGTTACAGATGGACCCTGCTAAGCTGAATGCAATTCTGCAGTGGCCTCGACCTGTTGGTCTTCGGGCCATACAAAGTTTCTTGGAGTTCGCAAACTACACTACAGGCAATTCATCCCGAAACTTCTTGCCGCTGTTCGCCCTATCGTGGCCCTTACCAGGAAGCATGCAAACCCCCGACTATGGCCGCCAGCCACCGAAGAGGCCTTCACCAAGTTAAAGACCGCATTCGCTTCTGCATCCGTTTTATCCCGGCCAGATACCAAGAGCCCATTCTTCTTGGAAGTTGACGCCTCTTCTGTGGGGTTTGGATTGGTCCTCACCCAGAAGGGCCCCAAGGGCAAGACTCGGACCTGCGGGTTTTTCTCTAAGACCTTTTCGCCCGCTGAGAGAAACTACACCATCGGGGATCTGGAGCTTCTGGCCAATAAGCTTGCCTTGGAGGAATGGTGCCACATCCTGGAGGGTGCTCGGCATCCCATAAACATCTCCACCGATCACAAGACCCTCCTTTACCTCCAAACAACGCAGCGTCTAAACCCACGCCAAGCCAGGTGGTCACTGTTTTTTTCCCGCTTCAATTTTGTTATCCATTTTCGACCGGCAGAGAAAAATGTCAAAGCTGATGCCCTGTCTCGTGCATCAGACGTTAGTGGAGAAGAAGAGGTCTCGCCTCAGCACATTGTACCCCCAGAACGTCTGATATCCATGGCGCCCACAAACCTCGAACGTCTACCCCCAAGTAAGACGTATGTGCGCCCGCGCTCCAGAAAAGGGTGCTGAACTGGGGACATTGTTCTCATATAGCCGGACACCCAGGGGTTCGAAAATCGTGTATCCTGTTTTCCCGTTTTTACTGGTGGCCGGATCTAGCCAGAGACGTGAAAGAATTAGTTGAAGCATGTACCACTTGTGCCCGCAACAAGTCTCCGCGCCTCAAACCGGCAGGCCTGCTGCAACCTCTGCCCGTTCCTAACAGTCTTTGGGTCCACATTGCCATGGACTTCATCACCGATCTGCCTCCCTCAGACGGTAATAAGGTCACCTGGGTGGTCACTGACCGATTTTCTAAAATGGCGCACTTTATCCCGTTGCCTGGTCTTTCTTCCGCTCCACGTCTGGCTAATCTCTTCTTCCAGCATATATTCCGGGGGGTTCAGTTTGTGTCAAGATTCTGGCGGGGCCTCTGCTCGCAATTACAAGTCAAACTGGACTTTTCTTCGGCTTACCACCCGCAATCCAATGGCCAGTTCGAAAGGGTGAATCAGGTCTTGGGTACCTACCTCCGCCACTTCGTGTCTGCTCTACATGAAGATTTGTCTAGCTTATTGTCTTGGGCCGAATTTTCTTACAATTCTCTGGAGTCAGATTCTGCCGGGGCATCCCCTTTTTTTCGTGGTCTTCAGTCGGCACCCCTGTCCACCCCTTCCGCTGCCCTCTGCCCCCTCAGATGTTCCTGCAGTGGACGATCTCGGCCGTGACTTATCTGCTCTATGAAAGAGAACCATATCACCTAAACCAGGTACCAGAAATAATTCAAAAATCTATTAAAAATTCATATCTTTATTTCAAATCAATAAAAAATCACAAATAACAAAATATCATAAAAAACGACCAATAATGTAGCCAGTGGTAAAGTAACAGCACCATCCAAAGTAATTACAAATTAGCAAAATCCATAATAAATATCTTAGTCGTAGTATAGCGTTAATCAATGTAATAATGCATACGTAGGAATTAGTAGTAAAGTGCAACGTGCATATCAAATTAGGTAAATACTATAAAGTGCATATAGATACCAAAACGTGCAAGTCCATATCATATTAGTAAAGTGCACATAGGCAAAACAGTGTTTTCCAATGAAGATTAAAGTATCAATAACAATGTGCCCAAATACATAATAAAGAGAAGCCTATCCTATATGAATGCAAGTTGGTACTCTTATAGCTATCACAAATAACACTATAACATGGTTATAGATTACCCCAGAAGGTGCTGGATATAAAAGGTCCCGACGCGCGTTTCGCGTATCTCTTCATCAGGGGAACATAAGCATATGTGTATACCTTATATTATGTGCACTTTATATTTATATCACTACTTTTAATTTAGATTCATTATTGTTTTGATCTATTATACTTTAGGATTTCCCATAGAGTGTATTTTTCCTTATCATAGAGTGTATTTTTCTGCGCCGCGCTTCGCTGGGCTCTGGAGGCACTCGGCTCTGGGGAGATGCGTCTTTTCACGGGAGCGTCACCTGGCCCGCCCCTATGACGTGTTGGGGGTGTGGCTGAGGTCGCGCTTATGTGACGCCTCTCTGTGGCGCCGGAAGGTGCTTCTGGAGATGCCGGGCGAAGCGCCATCTAGACGCTCAGGTGTGCTCATCATATACCACACATATAAAGCTCCCAGGTACACACATATGCTTTATGTTCCCCTGATGAAGTGATACGCGAAACGCTTTTATATCCAGCACCTTCTGGGGTAATCTATAACCATGTTATAGTGTTATTTGTGATAGCTATAAGAGTACCAACTTGCATTAATATAGGATAGGTTTCTCTTTATTATGTATTTGGGCACATTGTTATTGATACTTTAATCTTCTTTGGAAAACACTGTTTTGCATATATGCACTTTACTAATATGAGATGGACTTGCACGTTTTGGTATCTATATGCACTTTATAGTATTTACCTAATTTGATAGGCACGATGCATTTACTACTAATTCCTACGTATGCATTATTACATTGATTAACGCTATACTATGACTAAGATATTTATTATGGATTTTGCTAATTTGTAAATACTTTAGACGGTGCTGTTACTTTACCACTGGCTACATTATTGGTAGTTTTTTATGATATTTTGTTATTTGTGATTTTTTATTAATTTGAAATAAAGATAGGTTAGGTTAGGTTATAAAATCCACAGAAAAAAACTCACAGACCATTCACTATCTCTGTCTTGCACCACAGCATGACCCTTAAACCTGCATGACCCCCAAATTAAAAAGTGCTAGAAGGCAGTAAGATTTGAACCATCATTTTACTTGAAATGGACATTTAATATCCCTGTCCTGGAACGCAGCATGAGCCCAAACCTGCATGACCCCAGATTAAAAGTCCCGGAAAAAAAGGGTTTTTTCAACCCCATTTTTGTTTCACTGGCATAGTTATACCTGTCCTGGGACCAGCTTGACCTTTTTAAACCTGTTTAAACCCCCAAATTTTAAAAAAGTGGGGGGGAAAAAAAAGGAGTCTTTAAAACCACCATTTTAGTTGAAACGGACATTAACTTATTGTCCTGTACCCCCATTTTGGGCCCAAAAAAACCTTTTCGGGGCCCACTAAATTAAAAAGGGGGGGAAAAAGGAGTCTTTAAAAACCACCATTTTAGTTGAACGGGAAAGGACTTTTTTGTTTTTCCCTTTTTTTTTTCTGTACCCCCGTATGCCCATTAAACCTGTCGGGCCCAAAAGTTTAAAAAAGTCCGGGGGGAAAAAGGAGTCTTTGAACCACTATTTTTAGTTGAACGGGGTTTTTAAAGTTTTTACCTGTCCGGGGCCCCCACAGAGGGCCCCCAAACCTGCTTTGGCCCCCCAAAATTTTAAAAAAAGTCCCGGAAAAAGGATTCTTTCAACCACTTTTTTGTTTAACTGGACTTTGACTTTACCTGTCCTGGGCCACGCATGACCCCCAAAACCTGATGACCCCCACTTTTAAAAAAGTCCCGGGAAAAAAAAAAGGAGTCTTTAAACCCATTTTATTTGGGAAAGGGACTTGGGGGGGAACTTTTCCTGCCCTGGGCCACGCAGGGACCCCCAAACCGCATGCCCCCAAACATTTAAAAGTGCCGGAAAAAGGAGCCTTTAAACCCCACCATTTTATTTTGAATGGTATAGACTAACCCTGTCCGGGGGCCACAGCATGAACCCAAAACCCTGTTGGGCCCAAAGATCCCCAAAGTCCCCACTATGCTTTTTTGTACGTGATTTATTTTAGTTTTATATTTTGGAAAAACTGCTTTGTTTTCAAAATTTAAATTTGGGGGAAGTTTTATTTTAGTTTTATTTTTTACCATTTTGCTTTTTTTTCAATTTTGTTTTTTTTAACATACAACATACCCCCCTCCCTGCAGTTTTTAAAGGTATTTTTTACGGGGGAGATGTTTTAAATTCGTCCGCACCCCCATAAGAAATTACAAATTTTCCTAATCAACCCCAAAACATTTTCTTAGTTGAGGGGGACTTTTGCCCCCTGGTTTGAGATTTGATTAGCCAACAAATTCAAGGGTTTTTAATTTTTTCCCCCAAAAACCCTTCTTCTTGTTTTGGGACAGCCCCCCCCTGGAGATAAATGATGCGACCCTTATTTACTCCACCCCCAAAAAATTTTAACCCTTTCAAATTGTGCAATTTTGCCCAAACCCTGGACCCCTTTTTTAAAATTATTTTAACCTCACAAAAATTTTCACCTTTTGCAAAATCTGTTTTTTTGGGGTTTTTTTTAAAGGGCCCCCTGTTGGGCCCCAAAACGGTGGGTTTGGGGAGGGTTGGTTTTCGCCCGGTGACCTGATAAAAACGGAAAAGGGGTTTCCAAAGGTGAGGGGAAAATTAAATTTTTTTGGGGGGGAAAAAATTTTTGGGAAATTTGTTTTAGGTTTATTTTTAAAAGGGGGTTTTTTTTGGGAACCTTTTTTTTAAACCCTTTTAGGGAATTAAAAATTCCTTTTATTAAATTAAGGGAAAGTAAAATTCTTTTTAACAAAGGGGGGGGGGTTTTTTGGGAATTTACCCTATATAAAAAAAAAAACCTATCCCTTAAAATTTATTACAATAAAATTAATTATTTTTCATTTTAAAAAAAATTTTTCACCTTTTTGTTTTGGCCCCTAAAAAAAAAAATTTCCCTTGAAAAAAATTCAAAAAAAATTTATAAAAATCAAAGAAAAGAATCAAAAAATAAAAAAAAAAAACCTTCCTTTCGCCAAAATTAAAACAAAAAAAAACGGAAAAAATCAAAAATTTTTCAAAATTAAATAAAATATTTTTGGGAAAAACCCTTTTCCTTTTTTTATTTTTTGGTTTATACAAAATTTTTTTTTCTATTTTTTTTTTTCAACATTTTAATTTTTTTTTTGCAAAAGGTGCCCCAAAATTGAACAAACCCCCCCCCCCCCCCCCCACCCCCCCCCCCCCCCCCCCCCCCCCCGCCCCCCCCCCCCCCCCCCCCCCCCCCCCCCCCCCCCCCCCCCCCCCCCCCCCCCCCCCCCCCCCCCCCCCCCCCCCCCCCCCCCCCCCCCCCCCCCCCCACACCCCCCCCCCCCCCCCCCACCCAACCCCCCCCCCCCCCCACATACAACCCCCCCCCCCACCCCCCCCCCCCCCCTCCCCCCCCCCCCCCCTGCCCCCCCCCCCAAGGGGTTGGAAACTCACCAAAAGGGGAAAAAACATGTATTTTGAATTTTTATTCGGATAATAAAGGGTTTATTTTTTGGCCCCTTTTAAAACCGGGCTGAACTAAAAAAATTGCTGGATTTCTTTTTAACTGCAAAAGGGGGGTTTTTATTTTAAACCCCAAAAGCTGGAAAATGGGAAAAAAAAATTTGAAAAAAGAAAACCTATTAAAAAGGGTTATTTGATAAAAAAAGTGGAGTTTTGCAAACGAAAAAAATAACAAAAAAGAAAAAACCTGAAAGTTACTGGGGAAAAGTTTTGGTGGACCCCTTTAATATAAGTTTAGGTTTGCCCAATACCCTTTTTGGAAAATATAAAAATTTTTGAAAAATTTTGTTAATAATAAAGCCTATTGAAAATTTGAAATTTTTCCTTAATACAAAAGTTGGTTAAAAAACTTATACCCGTTTTCCTTTTATAGAGCTTTTTCTTGTTTTCCCCCCCCCCCCCCCCCCCGCCCCCCCCCCCCCCCCCCCCCCCCCCCCCCCCCCCCCCCGGGCGCCCCCCTATTTACACCCGGTTTAAAAGGGCCCCCTTTTAAATTCTTATTTAAAAACTACAAAAAAATTTTCCCAAAATCTCTGTCTAATTAATTTGAAAGGGGACCCAAGCAAAAACGTTTAGAGTTTTTTCCCCTGTGAAGAAATAGTTTTAATTTCGCTGAGCTGTTTGAAACAGGCAGAGCCACTTTTCTACTGTTTGGGACGTGACAGACATTGATCATAAAAGGAAGGGCTGTTTTTTTATGTAAAACGGGGGTCATGTGATTCTTCAGCAATGCAACCTACACATCCCAGTATGACGTCGCAACACATCTAAAAAAAAGTCTTTCGTAAGCTGTTTCCCGGCCGCAAAATGCGGAAGCGCTGAAAATGGCACGATATTTATAGTGATCACAGATTTTAACCTAAAATTTATCGATGATCAAAAAATTTGATCAAATAAAAACTGTCCCCGTTTTCAAACTTTGTCGATAAAAATCGCTCAACATAATAAAGTTTGAATTTTTAATAGTTTTTAAATTTATTTTGGTCCTGGTTTTTTTATATGGTAATTTTTTGAGGTTAGGGTCCAGGAAAATTTTGGGTTTGTTTTGTTGAATATTTAAAAAAGAGAACAGGCAATCTCTGCTTTACCCCTCTGACCGTTTTAAAGGGGTTGGAGCAAGAAGAGGGACCCCCTAAATCCTTTGTCCGGGAGATAGGGTATGGTTGTCGGCCGTATGTCCCCCCAAAATTCCAGCTATCAGCTTGGCCCCCTGGTTTCTTGGCCCTTTTGAAGTTGGGACGAATCAAACCTGGGGCCTACAAACTCCGGCCCCCCTCCCACCATGCGACCCCAAACCCCTTCCCCCGTCTCCCTGCTGAATCGGTCATCCTCAATCGGTTTCACGGTCTGGGGTTCCCCATCTCCCGTAGTGATTCCCAAAGTTTTTAGGGTTTAAGGAAATTTTACCATGAAGACGGTTGCAGGGAGAGATTCTTTTTGGTTGAATGGGAAAGGGGGGTTTGGGCGGAGGAAGGTCATGGGAGCCGAGGACAACATTTGGGGCCCTTTTCTCCCGACGAGGTTTTTCAGGCTAGGAAAAAGGGGGAGGCCTAAAAGGGGGGGCCTGTAAGGGTGCCCCGCGACCCCCCTGTCAGGGCGCGGGCACCCTGAAAACCCCAGCGGGGTCCTTGCTGCGAACGCTGTGCGATCCTGCCCTCCGGGTCGGGGGTTTCTCACAGCTCTGTCCTCTTTACCCCCTGCGACCTGTTCCCCCCTGGGTGCACGGGCCCCTTTTGGCTGGGCCAGCGCGTTGCACGCGGATTTAAGGGGCAGCGCCCGGTGATTTGTTTTCCCGGGGGCTGTCCCATTTAAACTGCCCTTTTTCTTTCCCCCCCCGAATCGTAGTGCCCTGGCCTTTAGAGGGAAGCTTTTTCCCTTGTATCCGGTTACTGTGTACCGGATCTTCTGCCTCCGTCCCTTGACCACAAACCTTGCCGCCTGTCCTGACCTTCCTGCCTGTCCCTGACTACGAGCCTGCTTCACGATTTTGTATCAGGTCACACCTCGGCCACCACCGCAAGCAAGTCACGTCAGGGGTAGTGACCTGGTAGCAATCCGCCGCAGCAAGTCCATCCCGCATTGCGGCGGGCTCTGGTGAAAACTGGACCTACTTAGACTCCACTCCCTGGAGTGACTTACACCATCGCTTGCGGTGGTCCAGAGGATCCACATCCTTGGTTTGCCTCCTGGTAAGCCAATCCTGACAGTAATCGACCATCCACCGTAAAAAGGTTCCCTGAATACAGATGGGACACGTATGAAAACTGTGTAGGTCTAAGACTTTCCTTGTTGCCCATTGCAACCAATCAGAGCCCCCTTATCATTTCAAATAGTGCTCTGAAAAAATGAAAGGAGAGCCCTGATTGGTTGCTATGGGTAACAAAGAAAGTCTTAGAACTAGACTGTTTTCATATATGTGTCCTTTTATGTCCATTCAGTCCTCCTATATATACTGTAGATTGTGATCTAAAATGTATTACATTGCTGTACACTGCAAGCTCTTTAAGAGCTTAGCAACAGAATCATGTTATGCGCTTTCTGTATTTGTCTACCCTTTTAAGTAAGTTTTGCCAATTATAAATCTGATTGGCAAATGAAGTTTTGTCAGCTCATTAACATGTCTGATATTTCATTGGCATTAGAATATACTAGACTATACCCCAAGTTTTTGTTAATAAAAACAGATCCCTGATGGTAAAACCCTAAAGAAATGGGAGATTTTAGTAAGCTCACACTAATGGCTATGTCTTGTGTTTGTTTACAATAATTTGAATCCCACACGTACTTGGAGATTGGACTCTGTTGAAGGTTCCATAAAATGTTTTGCAAAAACAATTGTATTTACCCACATTTTCCCTCAAAGGCCAGATTACCAGACAGAAACATCTATCCAGGTCATGGCATGAGGTCAAATTGGCTAAAAATTAAGAGCTACTCAGAATGGTTTATGGCAGTAGGAAACAGGGTAGACACAGGGTAGACCAAAGGGCCTTTGGTTGGATACTATTAAAACTGACACGGGAACATCAAGCAGTTGAAAGAAGCATGGCAAGAACTAGCCTATAGAGTTTCAAGGGTTGTACATGACTAAAGGGCTAGGACGAGAGAAGATTATAAGAATAATAAAGAAAACCTAAAACATTCAAACATATTTGATGGTTATTGTTTTCAAATTTGGAATCAAGTAAACTGCTTTCATATTACATCTTGTGTTGGCCAAAAATATCAAATACATTTCAGCTATTTTTTAAATGTGATTACTTCAGTCAATCATTCAGCAACTGTTGTGTTAGTAGTTTGTATATGCTTTTTCTTGGAACAGATTATTTTAGTTAGTGTATAATAGAGATGGGGGAATCGATTCTAACGAAGTGGAATTCGTTTAGAATTTCAGGAAAGCTTTGGTTCTGGGCGAAGCCGAAGTTTATGGTACTTTGTGGGAACGAATCGTCTTATTTTTCTAAAATTGCCGCAAGCACATGGCGTGACATGGGGCAGAGAACTCTGGGAGAAATAAAGGAACACCCTCAATGACATGTGCAGACATGAAGCCAATCAACAGCCAGCGGGCTTCTGTGATGTCATAGCCCTATAAATATGGAAGCCCTCTTAAATTTTCACACTTTTCACTGTGACTCCTGTTAATAAGCAACTGGCTGATGCTGCTGCACTTTATTGCACTCTTTATAAAACAAACTCGTTTTTTCAGCTACTGGGGTAAAATACCTTCACATTTTGTGACATATATACACTTGTTACTCATCCAGAATTATTATTTTGCTTTAATTTGTGAGGTATTCTCCCTAAAATCCAGGGTGGGTGTACTTCTGCCCCATACACGCCTGAATTCCATCTGTTTTTTTCTGTAGGGTATTTTATACCCAAGGGTTAATTAAGCCTTTTGTTTGTGGGGTAATTTGGAGTAAAATGCAGGGCGTGTGTATATTTTTTGCCCCTATATGGGGTTTAATTCCATCTGGTTTTTTCTTAGGGTATTTATACCAAGGTTTTTTAAACCTCTTGTTTTTGGGGTAATTTGGGTAAAAATAGGGGGTGGTGTGTTTTTTTTTTGCCCCAATACCGAAAATTTCCCATTGGTTTTTTTGTGGGGTTTTTTTTATCCCAAGGGTTAATTCCCTCTTGTTTGTGGGGTATTTGGAGTAAAAAAGGGATGCAGTATGTTTTTTTCCCCATTTGCCAAAAATTCCATTGGTTTTTCTGTGGGGTATTTTTACCAAAGTTAAAATTTTTTTCCCCTCTTGTTGGGGGAGTTAATTTGTGGGAAAATACAGGTGTGTATTTTTCCCCTTATAAAATGGAATTCCATCTGGTTTTTCTTTTTGGGTATTTTTTACCAAGGGAAATTTTAAACCTCTTGATTGTGGGGGGTTTTTTTGGGGAGTAAATCAGGGGTGTGTGATTTATTTCCCCCATTTACACCTAAAAATTCCATTTGTTTTTTTTATAGGTTTTTTTTAACCCCAAGGGTTAATTTAGCCCTAGATTGGGGGTAATTTGGAGTAAAATACAGGGTGTGTGTTTTTTTTGCCCAAATACCCCCAAATTCCATCTGTTTGTTTATAGGGTTTTTATCCCAAGTGTTTGTTTGCCTTTGATTCTGGGGTAATTTGGGGGTTTAACTTAAGGGTATGTGTATTTTTCCCCTTTTTGCTGAATTCCTTTCTGGTTTTTCTGTAGGGTTTTTTTATACCCAAAGGGTTTTTTTAACCTCTTGATTGTGGGGTTTTTATACGGGTGTGCAAATTTATTTGCCCCAATAAGCCCTAAATTCCTCGGGGGTTTTTCTGAAAGGTATTTGATCCCGGGTTAATTAAAGTCTTTTTTTTTTGGGGTAATTTGGAATTTAAAAACGGGGTGTGTGTTTTATTTTCCCATATACGCAAAATTCCTTTTGTTTTTTTTTTGGGGTATTTTATAACAAAGGGTTAATTTAAACTCTTGATTGGGGGGTAATTTGGAGAAAAATACAGGGTTTTGTGGGTTTTTTTTTGCCCCTTTTCCCAAAAATTTCTTTGTTTTTTCTATATGGTTTTTTTCCCCCAAGGGGTTAATTTTGCCTCTTGATTGTGGGGTAATTTGGAGTAAAAATACAGGGTGTGTGTATTTTTTGCCCCAAATACCCCCAAATTCCATCTGTTTGTTCTATAGGGTATTTTATACCCAAGTGTTAGTTTAGCCTCTTGATTCTGGGGTAATTTGGGGTTTTAAAAATCGGGTTGTGTATTTTTACCCAAATATATCCCCGAATTCCATTGGTTTTTTGTGGGGTATTTTATACCAAGGGGTTATTTAACCCTCTTGATTGTGGGGTTTTTACGGGTGTGTATATTTATTTGCCCCCTATACGCCTTTTCCCATCGGTTTTTCTGTAAGGGTTTTATTTTAAAACCCAAGGGGTTTTTTTAAGTTCTTGTTTGTGGGTAATTTGGAGAAAAATTTACGGGGGTTTTTTTGTGTGTGAATTTTTTTGCCCCTTGGGCCCGTAATTCATCTTTTTTTTTTGTAGGTTTTTTTTATATTCAAGGGTTAGTTTAGCTATTGTTTGTGGGTAATTTGGAGTAAAATAAGGAGGTGTGTATTTTTACCCCTTTCATCTATTCATTTTTAGGGTTATATACCCTTTATCCCAAAAGGATTATTTTCTTTGTTTTGGGAGGAATTTGATCAAATACAGGGTGTGTGTATTTCTGCAGTTCACCCCTGAAATCCATCAATTTTAGACCGGGGGGGGGTATTTCTTTGAGGCCCCAAGATTTAAATTTTATTCACTTTTTGTGGAGAATTTCTGTTTAAAATCCAGTTTTTGTGTATTTCAGCCCCTACGTACATTAAAATTAGCCCTCCGTCTTTGGGGGTATTGTATCTGTGGCAAACAGTTTTTTTTTAATTTTATTGGGGTGATTTGTTAAATGCTGATAAAAGTAGAGCCCCCCCCCACTCCAAAGAGTGGAAAAGGGTTTCACATTTAATTTTTTTGCTTTGACATCACTACCCTTTTGCCTTTTCCTTTGATCCTTCGGGGTCCGCTTTCAAATTTGGTCAATAACCCATCATTGCTAAAGCCAAAAAAAAGAAACGGGGTTTTGATCCAAAACTAAATAAAGGGAAATATTTTTGCATGTGTTCGGGTTTTTTGTTCCACATTTTTTGGTACCTACCATCGACAATCCTGATGCAAACAAAGGCCCTTACAGTTCCCCGAAGACACGTGGTTGTGTTTGTTCCTTTTCATTCCCTTTCTTTCCTTTCCTTTCTTTCCCTTTTTTTCTTTAAAAAGAAGGGGAAAACCAAAATTGTGGCAAAGTCTAGGGGTGGTGGAGGGTGGAAAAAACGCTTTAGAAACCACAGGGTGGTCGACCGAGAGAAGTGGTCATTTTGGGCAGCGTTGAATAGGCCACAGAGTGGCAACTGACAGATTGTGAAGGTGGCAGCAGCATGATTAGGCCACAAACTGGCACAAGTACAAAGTGTGCAGGTGGGGGGAGCAACAGGAGCAGCATCAAGCCGGAGAGTGGCACAATGTCATAATTTTGAGGGGGGGGGAGTAGGGGACATAATGAGAAGGTGGGGGGTAAACAGAACATCAAGCCGAGAGTGACATGGTGAAGCCCGGGGGACGACAGCAGCAGCATGGGGAGACCCGAGGGTGAGGTGGCAGCAGCATAGAAGGACATAATGGCCCAGTGAAGAAGGGGGGGGGGGGGGTGTCAATACCAGTCCCTGGTAAGATGGTGGGTGGTTGAAGGAGCGTGGCAGCAGTGTGTGGCATCAGGTGGGTGGCAGCATTTAGAATAGTGTGAGGCAGGTAGCCAGAAGAATCCAGGGATCAGGGTCTGCTCCGGTGTGTGCTGGGGGGTACCTAAATCACTAGGTGGGTGAAAAAGGGAAAAAAAATGGGGGGGGTAGGGATGGGCGATGGCGCAGATGGGGGGGGTGGCCCCAAATGATCATGGTGTCCTATTGTACTTGAGTTGTCCCCTGTCTTTACAGGTGAAAAGATGCCCCCATTTTTGGGCTGGGGAACGGAGTCCCAAGGGATGGAGAGCCGAAGTCATCCTTGCCGGATGGGGACAATTAGCGTCACTACCAGGAAATCAGGCAAGTGACTCCCTACCCCCATCTCCATGTATACTGCCACAGTGTGTCTGGGTTCATCTTCCTGTTTCCCAATCCTCATGCTGTTAATGCTCCTTCCGTCAATTAATAAAAAAATCATCATTTTGCCAGCACTGTTGTGCTCCAATGTCTTCCCCCTCCCCCCCTTCAGCCCTCATGGACTCATTGGCCCTGGATGTAGTTGCCACGTTCCTTCCCCCGCCAGATAGATTTTGAGCATTGTTCCAGACTTTAAGCGTGGAAGACTTTATTCATCCGTAGTCCTGGCGATTGACAAATAAGTGGTTCCTCAAAGGGTCTGTGCAAAGGCAGGTGCCCGCTTGAGCTGCCCCTGGCTAAAAAAAAAGTAAAATGATCCCTCTCCGCTTGGATCATCAAGAAATCATTAATGTCCTTTCTGTGTTCATCGATTTCTCCCTGTTTTGCTCTGTTCATTGATTTCTCCCTGTTTTTCTCTGTTTGTAGTTTCTCTCTGTTTTTTTTGTTTGTGTTTCTCTGTTTTGTTTAGCTCAAGGAGGGGTGCCCTTTGGGGTGTAGTAATGGTAAAGTGCATAAAGTTTTGTAAGTTTCCCGAACGGTGTAGTCCACCACTTGGACAGCAGTTCCCCTCAACTTGGACAGGAGCCGGTTGTTTTTGCCTTAGTGATGGCTTATGCTGTTTTGGCAATCATCTCGGTTTTAAGATGCTGGCCCATGAGTGCGAGGAGCAGGAGCATCTGGACCAGTAGATGATGTGAAGCAGGCAGTTGTCTTTGGCAGAGGTGGGGGAGCCTTACTCCTGAAAGAGAGGGGCCCCTGGTGTGCTGCGCTGTTGCTGTGGCAGGATGGACCACTGCATCTGAGACACGTTTCATCCAGGCCACTGTATGGTGACGCTGCATGTTGATGCAGGGGTGTGATGCCGACGTTAGGTCCCTGTACATGCTTTACTTTTGAAAAAGATTTCTACCAAAGCCCTGTTCGCTTCTCTGGTTCTTGTCAAAAAACTGCCACATCGCCCAGTAGGTGATTTACAAACCCAAAGTCTGCAATGCTGACTGTTACCACCGCTGCCTTGGTGAGCACCTGCGCTTTCTGGGACCTGCAAAGTAGGTGGTCTAAATCGTGGCCATTTGGCTCCCGAGCTCGCACTGCTGCCACCCTACTGACTCCCGACCACAATACCGACTTGCCGGCTATGCCACTGCCTGACACGCAAGCTGCCACTCTCTTCTCCCGATGATGTTGACGAAGCCCTTGTATGGTTAGTTGAAGGTAGGCGACTGCCTAGGACGCCACTTCATCCCAGGCAGAAAAGGGGCGCAAGGAGGAATGGAGTGGGCTGAATTTTCCATTTGGGGGGCACTTTATGCCTTGTTTAACTAGGGCACCAAAATATCTTGTCCCAGCCTTGCTTGCTTCACCCAGCTCCCAAGTGCGATTGGCTACATCGATTAGTGTTTGCCTGTCACCGCTGTCCTTCTCAATGGTGTCGCTGCACAGAGCCTGACCGCTCGCAGCAGAACCCCCCATGCCACTCTCCTCTTCACCACTTGCCCGCTTCTGCAAGAAGCAGTGGATGTCTTCCCCACCTCTTTGCTGCCCACTGTCCTCAAATGGTTTGTCCTCACTGTATAGTGGCGCAGAGCCCACAGCACATAGTAGTTCTCTGGCTGTGGGAACCGAATGGGACATAGGCAGGTTTAGGACAGGTGAGGGCCCCTGTCCTGCTCCCGGGCAATGCCAACTAAAGGTTCTGTCTTACTGATGCACCGACTCTTTGCCGGGGTTGTCAGATGTCATCTGGGAGAAAGTGGATGACCTAGTCCTCCATTTGAGAACCGTTGGCTTGGTGGTCAACACATGGCAGCTAGATGACACCAAAAGCTCTGGCCTCGCAGGGTGACCCCTGCTGTGATGTCCCCTTAATGTGCTGCGACCTGTGTCTGCTCCAGGAACCTACTATTGCATTCTTTTTTACCCTATGTGATCGGGGACACTCACAACCCTCACAGTTTTAAGTGCGCTCTGAAAACTCATTGTCTTAGTTAAGCCTACCAAGATCCCTAATTGTTAACCCCCCAAATTATGTCACACATTTGTCACTACCTGCACTTTGGCACCCACAGGCACTTATCGGTAAATAGATGTATAGTTGGGATGGCAGGTTCATCCACTTTTTATGTATACTACCCCATATTTATGTAACATGGCTGGACCATTGTAAACCAAGCACTTGTCACCATTTTCACCCATACACCCTAGTAGATTGTAAGCTCTTGCGAGCAGGACCCTCACACCGCGTGTCTGATTTGTACGTAGCTTTTTTATAATGTAATGTCTGGTTTTTCTGTACTTATACCCCCTTTATATTGTAAAGTGCTGCGGACTATGTTGGCGCTATATCAATAAAGATTATGAGTAGTATGATAGTAGGATCTTGGCCCTCAGCTTGGTTCTTTCCAGCTGGCGCTGACATTGCCTTGTCAGTCTGCATTCCCACTTCAGTTATTTGGTCAGTTTTGCCACCGTCACTGCCCAGAGAAGTGAAGTGTGAAGCGATTCTAAGAGCGGCGGCTGTCATCTGCGTGTCATACAAAAACACAGCATTGTATGAATACCAAACCACGCTTCTTATGCATATTTGAGCATGGCACAATGTTCTACACCCTACAGGCTCTCCGCAGCCAGGAAATAGATGTTTTTTAATGCGATAAATTTGGGCCGAAAATAATTTTTGTTGGAAATTCGAAGAACCTGGTGCATCGAATTTTTGTGTTTAAGTGTATAAGCATATATCTTTATATATCTATAGTGTCTCTTTAAGGCACCCTATAGAATAACTTCATAATATGGCTTTCAGTATTGTATGCCACCAAAGCTTTTCGTGCCTTCATATAAAATCAAAGACAGACAGATGTAAACAATGGACCAATATCATTCTATGGTAGTGTGCTATGCATTGCCATGCATGTGAGCTCATTGAGTTTTATTTTTATATTAATTCAATGCAAAAAGTCATGTTAGTGGTTAAGTAGCTATGCAAGGTTACAATGAACAATAATAAAGTCATTAGTTATTCATTTCACCATAAGAGTATACAAGCATTGAATAAATTGAATGTGCAGTATGGTTATATTCTCTTCTGACATAAAAATAACTAATAAATGGATCAATTGTTAGATGAATCCCTACATTCTCTAATACCGAGTGGGGCTTCTAAAACAAATCATTTAACTGTAATACTTAAACTCAGCTTATATGTGAAAGCAGCAAATTCTAATCTCCTTACAAACTCTATATAAAAGGCTTAAGAATTCCAGAGTTTTAACATGAACTGAAAAATAAAAACAAACAAGTCAAGCAAAACGAGAGTAAAAATGAGTAAATAGCATCACTTCGGTTGAAGAATGTGAATTATGCTGGCAATAGGCCAAGTCAAAAATTAAATGGCAATATAATCCTCTAGGGAAGATGCACTTAGATTTTTTTTAATAGAAACTTTGTTTTGCAGAGAGTGAGCACCTTACTGAGGCAAACACCAACAACATCTGCTACTGTTAGTAACAACTGACCTCTTAATCATCATCTCCTCATTTCAGAATAACTGCAGGCTGTTAGTACAACATTCAGCTTCTGAAGAAGTCCCTTTGCAGCCTCATCATGGAGATTGACGGCTGAAATAATAATTTACATTTTCTTCTTCAGCCCAAGCTTCCAGTGCAGTAGTGCATATTTAGATAGATAAGTCTATCTATCTATCTATCTATCTATCTATCTATCTATCTATCTATCTATCTATCTATCTATCTATCTATCTATCTATCTATCTATCTAATCTATCCACACACACACACATATATATATATATATATGTATATATATACTATATTCATATACTATATCCATATATAGTGGAAGCAAGTGGTTTACATACACTATATAAAAAGACACATCTGCATGTTTTTCTCACTATCTGACGTGAAATCAGAATAAACCTTACCTGTTTTAGGTCAGTTGGGAGAGATACTTTTTTAAGGCATTTTATTACTTTCGGCAAAGTCAAAAGTTTACATACATTTAATTAGTATTTTGTAGCATTGCTCTTAAACTGAATGACTTGGGGCAAACGTTTTGGATATCCTTCCACAAGCTTCTCACAATAGTTGGTAGGAATTTTGGTCCATTCCTCCTGACAGAACTGGTGTAACTGAGCCATGTTTTTAGGTCGCCTTGCTTGCACCTGCCTTTTCAGCTGCTTTGCCCATACTTTTTCAATAGGATTGAGACCAGGGTTTTGTGATGGCCACTCCAAAACATTGACTTGGCTATCCTTAAGCCACTTTGTAACCAGTTTGGCAGTATGTTTCGAGTCATTGTCCATTTGGAAGACCCATTTCCGCCCAAGCCTTAATTCCTGACTGATGTCTTGAGATGTTACTTCAGTATTGCCACATAATCTTCTTTCCTCATGATGCCATGTATTTTGTGAAGTGCACCAGTCCGTCCTGCAGCAAAACAACCCCACAATATGATGCATGCTGCCACACCCATGTTTCACAGTTGGGATATTGTTCTTAGGCTTCCAAGTTTCTCCCTTTTTCCTCCAAACCTAACGATAGTCTTTATGGCCAGACAGTCCAATTTTAGTCTCATTAGACCACAAGACATGTCTCCAAAAATGTAGGTCTTTGTTCCTGTGTGTATTTGCAGACGTTATTCTGGCTTGTATATGTTTCTTTTTCAGTATTGGCTTCTTCCTGGCAGAATGACCTTTCAGCCCATGTTGATACATTACTCGTTTCCTTGTGGATAATGACACAGTCTTACCAGTTTCCGCCAGCATCTTCACAAGGTCTTTTGCTTTTGTTCTTGGTTTGATATGCACATGTTGGACCAAAGCACGTTTATCTCTGAGACACAGATCCCATCTCCTTCCTGAGTGGTATGGTGGCTGGACATTCCCATCTTGTTTGTACTTGCGTATAATTGTTTGTACAGATGAACGAGGCACCTTCAGGTATTTGGAAATTGCACCCAAGAATGATCCAGAGTAGTGATGAGCGATTGTGTCAACTATCGTTATCGGATCGATAGTCGATATCATCAACTATCATGCCAATATCCAATAGCCGATAGTCAATTATCAACGATGACCATTAAATTCTATGGGAGAGGAAAAACAGCTTCATTCTTACACCCAAACAGGGGAGGAGAAGCTGGAATCAACATCCACAACAGTAAACTGGATACGTGGTACATCTTAGGCAAGCCAATTAGGCAACAAGAGTCACAGAAAAAAAGTCACAGACTATTCACTATCCCTGTCCTGTACCACAGCATGACCCTTAAACCTGAATGACTAACAAATTAAAAAGTGCCAGAAGGCAGTATTACTTGAACCACCATTTTAGTTGAACTGGACATTGACTATCCCTGTCCTCAAACGCAGCATGACCCTTAAACCTGTCTGACACAGATTAAAAAGTGCCTGAAAAAGGAGTCTTTGAACCACCATTTTAGTTGAAAAGGACATTGACTATCCCTGTCCAGGACCGCAGCATGACCCTTAATCTGCATGACCCGCAGATTAAAAAGTGCTGGAAAAAGGAGTCTTTCAACCACCATTTTAGTTGAAGAGGACATTGACTATGCCTTTCCTGGACTGCAGCATGACCCTTAAATCTACATGACCCACAGATTAAAAAGTGCCGGAAGAAAGTAGTCTTTGAAGCAGTATTTTAGTGAAATGGACATTGACTATCCATATACTGTAACGCAGCATGACACAAAAATCTGCACAGGTGCCCTGATGGACCATCAGCAGAACATTTCGCAATAAGAAAGAAACTATATTTAAAAAAAAAAATTCCAATACTGCTGCCACTAGAGCTACTTGCCATTCTATTGGTGACCTTGTACCACTATGACATTAGAATGTGAAGCAAACAAAACAGATGTCCCTAGTAGGTCAACGAGGCCTGTCTGAAAATCCTGCATTCTACTGTCAAGTGGGTTGGAGGAAATTACTGATCAAGGCGGATGAGGCTGTAAACGTGGATTACGCAGGTTCAGCTAGCAGGAGTAACAGTGGGTGCAGTGAGAGCCAGGGCTGGCGTCCGTCATCTATTAACACGCAGGTTCAGCTAGCAGGGCCGGAGTTGCAGTGGGTGCGGTGAGAGCCCAGGCTGGCATCCGTCATCTATTAACACGGCAAACTTGCCCTTATGACGCAGCAACGAAAACAGTCGTGCTGAAGCAGAGTGCGGAAGCGGAAGTGTGAGCTAAGGCCTCCAGCTTTCCTCAGTACACAGTTAAGACCTGGGTTGCAATTGAGAAATTTCTGCCTTTACGAGAGCGCTTTCCCCTCCGTATGAGTGCGGACCAATTGAGCTTAACTTGGAAATGCCGGTGGTTGACGGTCCTGTTCCATCAAGGTGACCTTTTTCTTGGCTTTCTTTTTCTCGTTTTAATCAACGTGCTGGAGGAAATTGTCTCTGTTCTTGGGGTGGTGAATGTGCTCCATACTCCATGTCTTCTGAATAGCCTACATCTGATTAAGTCTTCCTGTACCTCCCTTGTAAAATTCAGAGGAATATTTGTATCAGCTATTTTGTACATGCAATTTTTTTAGTTGTTGAATTCTAGAAAACACATTTTTAAAATAGGATGGAATCCCACCACGTCTTTGTTTATCTTCTTTTTAATTGTATTAAATGGGTTGTCTCACCACAGGGTTTGCTAGCTATGTTAAAGATCTCGCAAAAACAAGTCATTTTGCAATATGTGTCCATTAACAGTGTCCTACCTATTCCTGTTTTTGACAGCACCATGCCCCATAAAATTCAAACATGACCTTTCAGCCACTGTTGACAATTGTGAAGAACAAATGTCTGTTAAAAAACAAATTTTTTACAATAGGACCTGTTGTATAGCTGTATTTCACAGCACCATGCCCCCAAAAATTCAAACCATGACCCTTCAGCCAATGTTGACAATTCTGAAGAACAAATGTCTGTTAGAAACCACATTTTTTTGAATAGCTCCTGTAGTATAGCTGTATTTCACAGGAACATGACCCCAAAAATAATAAAAATGACTTTTCAGACACTGTTCAAAATTGAGATGTAGAAATACCCCTTAGAAACTACATTTCTGTTCCAAAGGACTTTGATTATAGCTGTATCTCACAGCACCATGACTCTAAAACCATTCACAGTGTGTCACGTCAGAGGAGGTGCAGTGGGCCCTGACTGCCACCCAGTCCACTGTCCCTGCCTACTTCGCGTGCTGCCCTAGGCGGCAGACCCCAACTGGATGACAGCCCCTATGCAGTGCTTGGCCGTCAGGGAAGCTCAGTGTCAAACAGTCCGGTTCGGTAACGGTCAGGAACTAATAGCCAAAATCAGAAACCAGGAGAGTAAACAGGAAACAAGCCGAGGTCAAAATACGTGCGGGAGTGTGGTACAAAAACAGAGAGCAGAAACGCAAAAGCAAAGACAAGCCGAGGTCAAGATACAAGGAAAACCAATCACAAAAGCACAGGGAACACTAGGAGAAACCTTTTTCAGGCAAAGCCTGGAGGGAATGAGGAGGTTTAAGAGGTCTGCCTGGACACCGCCCCTGCAGCTGATTGGTGAGGCATCCGGGCCCTCCGATTGGTCCTGAGAGCTATCACTCCTGGCTCAGGAGCAGCAACTCTCCCAGGGTGTGGTCCCAGGCTAGACTTATTAACCCTCGCAGGTCGTTGTGTTAAACAGGTGGGAGACTGCCCAGACGAACGTATCCTGACAGTTTCCCCCCTTTTAGGAGGGGCCACTGGACCCTTATCTGGTCCGGGTCTCTCTGGATGAGCGTCGTGGAATTCCTTGATGAGGGAATCAGCATAAATCGAGTTAGCAGGAACCCACGACCTCTCCTCGGGACCATAACCCTTCCAATGGACCAGGTATTGCAACGACCTTTGTACTCTGCAAGAGTCAATGATTCGGGCCACCTCATACTTTAACTCCCCCGTAAGGGGAGGAGGTTTAGCAGGTGGGATAGCGGATGGAACGTATCTCTTCAGGAGCGACCGGTGAAATACATTATGTATCCGGAATCCAGAGGATAATTTAAGACGGTAGGCCACTGGATTAATCACCACCAAAATTACATAAGGACCTACAAAGCACGGCGCAAGCTTACCAGAGGGGACCTTTAAATGAATAATAAGTGGATCAAACCAAATCTTATCCCCAAACTTAAATCCTCCAGAACAAAGGCGCCTCTTATCACATTTCCGTTTCTGGATGTTCTGGGCGTTCGCCAAGTTCTTCTGAACTTGGGCCAAGACTGTGCACAGATCGTTAACGATGACATCCACCCCACTATGATCAGAAGTAGCGCCTGACAATGATGCAGTCTAGGATGGAAGCCATAATTACAGAAAAACGGAGAAACACCAGACGAACTACTATCCTGGTTATTAATAGCGAATTCCACCAAAGGTAAGTATTTCACCCAGTCTACCTGCTGGTCGGAGAGAAAACACCTGAGTTTTTGCGTAACAGTTTGATTCACCCTCTCCGTCTGCCCATTGGTCTCTGGGTGGAAAGCAGAGGAGAAGGACAGGGTGATACCCAAAACCTTACAGAGAGCTCTCAAGAAACAAGAAACAAATTGAACTCCTCTATCAGACACAATATTTTCAGGTAGCCCATGCAGTTTAACGATATGTCTGATGAAAAGTTCCGCAAGCTTTTTAGACAACGGTAACACTTTTAACGGGATCAAGTGGCACATCTTACTAAAGCGATCAACTACCACCCAAATTACCGTCTTGCCCTCAGAGGTAGGCAGATCGGTCATAAAATCCATGGAAAGGTGAGTCCAGGGTCGATCTGGTATAGGAAGAGGACAAAGTTCACCAAGAGGGCGAGTTCTAGGAACCTTTGCCCGAGCACAGGTGTCGCAGGCTGTTACATAGGCCCCCACATCATGGGACAATGGGGAGCTTAGGGTACAAGTATTTTGTGCAGTGCACCTTCTAAGTGCTGGGCGGCTTGCCCACAAACTTTTTTTTTTTTTTTTGTTTGTGGGTGATATAAGCTGATACCCAGCATGGTGTATCTGTACAGATGGCGTTACCCTCTGTATCGCTTTATCCATATGCAATTCTCATCAGGTATTGTTGC
This sequence comes from Phyllomedusa bahiana, assembly GCA_025379985.1. Lineage (NCBI taxonomy): Eukaryota > Metazoa > Chordata > Amphibia > Anura > Hylidae > Phyllomedusa > Phyllomedusa bahiana. The sequence goes on along the minus strand of JAODAL010037974.1, from coordinate 13,876 downwards.
ATTTTTAGCAGTCTTCCCATGTGTTATAATGTGGTTTTTTGCATGCTGGTGTGAATTGGTACCTAGAGCATTTGCTCATTAATTAACGGCACCTGCCATCTTTTCCCATGCAGCATAAGGGCCATAGAAGCCTGCTGCTGGTATCTATCAGCCATTGAGCTGTAAGTGTAGCTTTGTAGTTTTTTGGTAAATTATGTCCCATTTTTGTGGTTTTGTTTTTGTTGATAGCGTAGGGACTCGCAAGACATGAGGAGCCTTGCCGTTGGCTTGCGAGCTTGCGTTACTGTAGCTACTGTATCAACTAATACCTCATAATTTGATATTTTTCCCAGCATGTTATCTTTTTGCCCAAAAATACTGGGGAGCTTAGGGTACAAGTATTTTGTGCAGTGCACCTTCTAAGTGCTGGGCGGCTTGCCCACAAACTTTTTTTTTTTTTTTTTGTTTGTGGGTGATATAAGCTGATACCCAGCATGGTGTATCTGTACAGATGGCGTTACCCTCTGTATCGCTTTATCCATATGCAATTCTCATCAGGTATTGTTGCATTTTTAGCAGTCTTCCCATGTGTTATAATGTGGTTTTTTGCATGCTGGTGTGAATTGGTACCTAGAGCATTTGCTCATTAATTAACGGCACCTGCCAGCTTTTCCCATGCAGCATAAGGGCCATAGAAGCCTGCTGCTGGTATCTATCAGCCATTGATCTGTTAGTTTAGCTTTGTAGTTTTTTGACAATGAGGGCCACCAGTAATTTCGGGAAATGAGTCTCTTTGTGCCAGACACTACTGGATGTCCAGATAGCACTGAATTATGCAATTCTTTTAATAGTCGTAACCGAAACTGAGTGGGAACAAAGACCTTAGAAACAGGACAATCTACAGGTCTCATATCCTGGTGTGTCTTGATCTCTGTGGCTAAGTCAGGGGAGATGACAGAGACAACCATTTCTTTAGGTAAAATGGGTACTGGATCATCCTGAGGTGTGACTGTCACAGAAACTTCTAGACAACGCGTCCGCCTTACCAGTCTTAGACCCAGGTTTGTATGTACCCACAAAGTTAAATTGAGTAAAGAACAATGCCCAACGTGCCTGACGAGGGTTCAACCTTTTAGCACTCTCTAAAAAGGTAAGGTTCTTATGATCGGTTAGGACCGTAACTTGGTGCTGGGCACCCTCGAGGAAGTGGCGCCATTCCTCGAAAGCCCATTTAATTGCCAACAATTCTCGGTTCCCAACATCATAATTCCTCTCGGCAGACGAGAATTTACGGGAAAAGAAGGCACATGGCCGGAGATTAGTCAAGGTAGCCGATCCCTGAGATAGCACTGCCCCCGCCCCAAACTCTGAAGCATCTACCTCAACGACGAAGGGTTTGGTATGATCAGCTTGAACCAACACTGGGGCTGCGACAAAACACTGCTTGAGTTTTTCAAAGCCTCTAAGGCCTCCGGTTGCCAGTTACTGAAATGAACCCCCTTTTTAGTCATATCAGTTAATGGCCAGACGAGAACAGAAAAATTACGAATACATTTTTTTTAATAATAATTGGCAAAGCCTAAGAACCGCTGTAAGGCTTTCAGGGAGGAAGGGCGAACCCAATCGAGAATTGCCTGGACCTTTCCAGGATCCATATGGAATGAGTTCGGAGTCAAAATATATCCCAGGAACGGTATCTCTTGAACCCCGAAAAAACACATTTCTCAAGTTTGGCAAACAAATGATTTACCCTTAGAATCTGCAAAACTTGCCGTACGTGTTTAACGTGGGAAGACCAATCCTGCGAATAAATTAAGATGTCGTCCAGATAAACCACCATACAACGACCAATGAGATCTCGGAAAACATCATTTACAAGGTTCTGCAAGACCGTGGGAGCGTTACACAACCTAAAGGGCATAACCAAATATTCAAAATGGCCCTCTTGAGTATTAAATGCAGTCTTCCATTCATCCCCCTCCTTGATCCGAATAAGGTTGTAAGCCCCCCCCTCAGATCCAGTTTGGAGAACTACTTTGCCCCCTGAATTTGATTGAACAGGTCGGGAATCTAAGGTAAGGGATATTGGTTCTTAACCGTTACTTTATTGAGTTCCCGGTAATCAATGCATGGCCGGAGACTACCATCTTTTTTCTTCACAAAAAAGAACCCCGCACCCATAGGGGACACCGAAGGACGGATATGACCCTTCTGTAAACTCTCTGCAATATACTGCTTCATGGCGAGTCTCTCCGGACCAGACAGATTGTATATCCTGCCTTTAGGAAATCTCACCCCCGGCAATAGTTCAATAGCACAATCATAGGACCTATGCGGGGGTAACTGCTCAGACTGAGTCTTGGAAAAAACCATAGCTAAGTAGCGATTAAAGGCAGGAATCTGCTCAATCTCCGCATTACCCAGGATGATAGGAAGACATTTATTAATGCATTGCTTACCCCACCTAATCAATTCTCCAGAATTCCAGTCAATCACAGGGTTGTGCTTCTGAAGCCAGGGCAACCCTAACACCACGTCAGCAGGTAAGCCCTCCATGACAAACAGAATACACCTCTCAGTGAGCATAGATCCCACCAGCATCTCAAGCTCAGGAGTGCAATGTTGGATCTTGCCCTTGACCAACGGGGTAGAATCTATCGCCACAACCTGCAAGGAATCAGATAGAGGCCTCCGGGGACGGCCCAGGCACTTAAAAAATGAAGCGTCCACAAAGTTGCAAGCTGATCCCGAATCCACAAAGGCCCTCCCGGAACTAGACCTGGAAAGATACGAAATCTTAACTGGAAGTAACAACTTTTTTTGACACCATGGGAAATACCTGTTCACCTAGGTGACCCTCCCATGAGTCACCTAGGCACTGGAGTTTTCTGGCTGGGTCCTCCTGTTGAGACACTTCATGGATGCGAGGTGAGATCCTGCGGTCACTGGCTGGGCCCGCAGACGAGGCTCCTAGTTGCAAAGGCTCCTCGGGGGGCATCTCAACATGAGCGGGTCCTGAGGAGGTGACTGACCGGGGGAAGCGGAGTAACATGGGGTAATGGAGTAAATGTCCTCTCCCGGCGTCTCTCCCTAAACCGTCTATCCAGGCGAACAGCCAAAGCCATAGCCTCATCAAGTGTGCCAGGGGTTGGATAAGCTACCAACAAGTCCTTTACATGGTCAGCTAGCCCCAATCTGAACTGGCACCTAAGGGCTGGGTCATTCCACCCCGACGGAATACACCAACGCCGGAACTCTGAACAATACTCCTCCACTGGCCTCTTGCCCTGTCTTAAAGTGGTGAGCTGCATCTCAGCCACTGCTTCTCTATTAGTGTCGTCAAAAAGAAGCCCCAAGGAGTCAAAAAAGCGGTCTACGGAATACAACTCGGGCGAGTCGAGGGGTAGCGAGAAAGCCCATTCCTGGGGAGACCCTTGGAGTAGGGACATAAAAATTCCCACCCTCTGCTCCTCATTACCTGAAGTAAGTGGGCGGAGGCGAAAGTACAATCGGCATCCTTCCTTAAACACTAAAAAGGCCTTTCTGTCCCCTGCGAACCTCTCGGGTAATTGAATAGGAGGTTCACTTAACAGAGAGAGAGAGGTGCCAAAGGACTTACAGCCTAAGGGGTACCCTGGGAGGTCTCCTGCTACTGCACTCCTAAGTGCTAGGTCCTGGACCAAGTGGGTAAGCCCCTGCATCTGCTCTACTAATACATCCATGGGGTAAATGGTGGGTGGAGAGCAGCGAAATAGTGGCCTGACGAACTGTCACGTCAGAGGAGGTATCAGTGGGCCCTGACTGCCACCCAGCCCACTGTCCCTGCCTACTTGGTGTGCTGCCCTAGGAGGCAGACCCCAACTGGATGACAACCCCTACGCTGCTAAGTGCAGGGCCATCAGGAAAACTCAGTGTCAAACAGTCCGGTTCGGTAATGGTCAGGAACGTAATAGCCAAAATCAGAAACCAGGAAGGTAAACAGGAAACAAGCCGAGGTCAAAATACGTGCGGGAGCGTGGTACAAAAACGGAGAGCAGAAACGGAGTCAAAGGCAAGCCGAGGTCAAGATACAAGGAAAACCAATCACAAAAGCACAGGGAACACTAGGAGAAACCTTTGTCAGGCAAAGCCTGGAGGGAATGAGGAGGTCTAAGAGGTCTGCCTGGACACCGCCCCCACAGCTGATTGGTGAGGCATCCGGGCCCTTCGATTGGTCCTAAGAGCTATCACTCCTGGCTCAGGAGCAGCAACTCTCCCAGGGTGTGGTCCCAGGCTAGACTTATTAACATTCGCAGGTCGTTGGTCTAAACAGGTGGGAGACTGCCCAGACGAACGTATCCTGACACAGTGCTTAAAAGTTTCATGAAGAAGTAAGTAAATGGAATATGTTTTTTTAATGAAACCGTGTACAATTGGTGTCTTTTCCAGTTTCCTAACCAAAAAATCAGCAAAATAACCTTTTGGGCAATTAGAATAAAAATTGCAGTAAGAAATGATCATTTTAAATAAATTTTTCAAGAGTCTAATTTCTATTGTAAGAGGAATGTGAAATAGACTGGCAGCTAATCGGTGACCTCGGCAATTGGGGCCACAACATCATCAGAGATCCACTCCTGATTCATCTTGATGAAAGTCAAACGATCCACATTATCAGTGGAAAGCTGGATGCGTTTGTCTGTAATGACTCCTCCAGCTGTGCTGAAGGTCCTCTCAGATATGATGCTGGCTGCTGGGCAGGATAACACCTCTATGGCAGGACGAGCAAGCTCGGGCCATTCATCCATTTTGGATACCCAGAAGTCAATTGGGGCCGGAACATGTCCAGAAACTGTGGTGTTGAGCCGCAGATCGTCGGTGACCATGATCTTAAGCCGGTCTCTGTGTGTCGTATGTGTGCCCTGCATTACAGGCATTGGTGAGGTGGTAAATAAGGATTGCCAGAGGTCACCCATTAGGCTTCTGCCACAATGCTTGCTGCTGCTGCCGCTACGGCTACTTGGCTCTCTACTGCTGTCATGGTGCTGACGTTGTTCCACCGTGACATTTGAAGAATGTGAAGCAGACGCAACAGATGTCTCCAGTTGATCAATGAGCACTGTCCTGCCCCCACTTCACGTACCCCAGGGGTCTATGTGGAGCTCGACAGGCAGCTAAACGCCTTCCTACTTGTCAATAATTACGGCCGTGTTTGAAGTCTGTAGTTTTATTAACAGGATGTAGGATTGGGTAAAACAACTATGCTTCAACAAGAGTAGAGATGAGATGGCTGATGTCCTCTCTGTGCAGACATGAGGTGAAAATGAGTTTCTTCTACCCATAATGCAAAGAACTTCCTCTTGAACAGGAAACAATAACATTTGTGAAACCTTACAAACAAAGGCCACAAGGTGGCACCAAAGGCATTAATTATTTAACTAATGCATGTAAACCATATTGAAATACAAGTACAAACATTAATATATGTCTATGAGCAGCACACTCCCCGCCTGGCGTCAACTGATGATACTAACAGATTCTTCAGAAGAAAACAGTAATATGAGTTCAGTAACTGGTCTGAGGAACAGTTTAGTCTCATTCTGCCTATGCACCTTGACCTCTACTTTGCGCATGTTTCCATCTTTGCTTGGGAGTTTTTTGGTAATAAGACCTAGGGGTCATTCGTTTCTATGTGATAGACAGTCTTTCATAAGAACGACATCACCAATTTTGAGGTTAGGTTTGGTGGTTTGCCACTTATTCCTTGTGTGTAGTGTGGAGATGTACTGTTTCCTCCAAAAAGATATTAGCGAGGCTTTGAACCTGTCTTTATTGACGTTTGTAAAGATCTTTAGAGGTGAATTCTCCTGCAGGAGGATTAACAATGCCAATCTTCTGAGTAAGAAGCATAGCAGGAGTAAGAATCGCTGGATCTTCTAGATCACTTGAAATTGAAGTTAAAGGTCTGGCATTAATAATGGCTGAAACCGCTGCTAGGAAGGTAGTTAAGCACTCATGAGTGAGCCTTGCTGTACCAACTTGCAATAGCATAGAGTCCAGGATTTTTCGTGCTATCCCTATCATTATCTACCAAGATCCACCCATATGATAAGAGTTCTGTAGATTGAAAGTCCAAGTAAAACATTGCTCACTTAGGTATCTTTTGACACTGACTGTATCCAGGTTTGTAGGAATTTGTAGCTCTTTAGCTGCTCCAACAAAGTTAGTGCCTCTGTCAGAACAAATGTGTTTCACTGACCCTCTGATTGCAATCAAGTGCCTAAGAGCATTTATGAAGCTTGAACTATCCATAGATTCAATTACCTCAATGTGAACAGCTCGGGTGGACATACAAGTGAACAGAACTGCCCACCATTTGCTATTGGCTTGACCTCCTCTGGTGTATTGAGAAACTATGACCGAGGGACCAAATACATCAAGACCCACGTTGGTAAAAGGAGGATCTGTACTAATCCTGTCAGATGGAAGGTTGGCCATCTTCTGTGTTTGGAAAATACCTCGTCTTTTTCGGTAGGTAACACAATTGAAAATAAACTTACTCACACATCGCTTTGCTCCAACTATCCACAGTCCAGCAGCTCGTAAAGCCCCTTCTGTAAACAGCCGGCCCTGATGTTTTACTTCATTGTTGTACAAGCAAAGAAGCAATATGATGATGACCTGGAATTACTAAGGGATGTTTTTCAGCAAAGTCTACTTCAGTTTTCTTGAGGCGTCCTCCAACTCTCAATAGTCCATCTCCATCAATGAATGGATCCAGTTTCTTTAAAACACAGTTTTTTGGGATAGGTCTCTGGTTAGTGATGCTCTCAATTTCTTTGGCATAGACTTCTTGTTGGACAGTCCGAATGATCAAACTCTTGGATCGATCAAGTTCACTTACTGTGTAGACATTTTTACGGGGTTTGCCATCCTTTACAGGACATTGGTATGCGTATAAGATTTTTAAAAGAACGTGCTATGTGGGTTAAGTAGGTGTGGCTCGAATAAGTGATTTCCAGGTAGAGAATCTTACTAATCTGTGAGACTTGAGTCTGCTGCTTGTAACTTCTGTATGCAACTGTCAGGAATCTCCTGCCATACCTTGGAACTTGTTTACTGTGTTTGCCCTTAAGTTTGCCCTCAGTCAAGATGGTAGATCGTGTTCTGCTGGGTGCCATCTTGTTTCCTGTTTCCTGTTTCCCTGTTGCCAGCAAAATATAAAACTCCTCAAGCCTGATCTCCATTGCTTGAGTATTGTGTTAAGCTCTGCTGTGCAGTCCTCTAGCCTGGAACTTGCTTTGCTTTTTTGTTCCTCACTTTTGCGGTTTACCCGCAAACTCTGATACCTACATATCGCACAACTGTGCTTCTCCTGACCTTGCCTGGATCCGTCTACATCTCTGCTGCCTCCTGTTCCAGTCTACATCTGTCCTTCGCTGTGCCCAAGCCAGTCCAAGCCATTGGATTCCAGCTGTATCCACTAGTATGTGACAGGATACTCAAGCCTAAAAAATGGAGTCCGCTGGGGCTGGTAGTCCGGAAGCTCGCTTCAAAACAGCTTCAAACTGCCTATGGCTAACATGCGCACGAGATGCAAGCATTGAAAACTAAATGTGATGCTTACGAAGGAGACTGGTCATAATATCCAAGTGTATGGCAAGCGACCCCAGGAACTACGGGGAAACGGTGCACGCATTATCCACCGGATGGTCCACCTGGAGAGTCAAGCCTCTGGCCCACCCACTTCGGTGCCTGTCATGAGCCCGAAATTGCCACCCTTCAGATTGGCGGGGGATCGTGACAATTTCCGGGGTTTCCTCAATCAATGTAGGCTATTCTTCGACGCAAATCCTGCGCAATTTCTACAGACAGATCGAAGGTCCTGTGTATTATTATGCTGCTGACGCACAAAGCATTGCCTGGGCTAGTCCTTTAATTGAGACTAAGACGCCGGCTGAATCACCTGGAGGAGTTCATCGACGCCATGAGTCGATGTTTGACGACCCAATCGCGGGTGCTACTGCTGAAGCTGCAATACTACCCTTGCGCCAGGGCAACGCCCGTTGCCGAGTATGCATGGAGTTCAAGAGGGGGGGCAGTCGACACCAATGGAATGACGCAGAAAAATTTTGTCTTTTTTCAGGAAAGGACTACGAGTACAGTAAAAGATGAACTTGCCCGTGCAGAGGCCCTTCAGGTTTGGATGCCTTACATTAATCACTGCATCGAATGATACCCGACTGTCTGAACGACGAAAGGAGAGGTGGGCTGCTCTAAATTTTGATTACTAAGCAGTCCCTGGACAGTCCTGCCAGCTTTCCTAAGGAACCCCAAGGGAAGATCCGCAGGAGCCAGGAATTGAGCCTATGAAGTGGTTCCATAGTAAAACGTTGAGAGTCAGAAAAAAGGGGGAGCACCGGCTCGGAAAAGTCTTTGCTTCTATTGTGGAAAGTCTGACCACTTCCTTATCAACTGCCCTAGCCGTCCACGGAGACTGGTGGCAGCCTTTTATGGCCCACGATAGCTCAGATGAAGAATCAATTGATTCAAAAACAAGACTTATCTGAAAACACAATTAATCCATTCTATCTCATCGGGGCACACTCATATTAAGAAAAAAAAACAAAGACTCTCTTTACTTCCTTCCCATCAAGTTCCGGGTTAACTTAAATTTGGGTATCTACCTCAGCTATGGTAGACTCGGGGCAAGTGGCAATTTCATGGACCTGTCTTTTGCTCAGAAGCACGGGGTTAAATTTAAGAAAAGACTCTACCCCGGGGGAATGTGAACAGTAGATGGGTCCCCACAGAACACAGGGCCAGGGGACCAAGAGACAGAACCACTTGAAATCATTATGACATTCAATCTAACGTGAAGTCCTGTCTTTCCTATTGATCTCTTCCCCACACTTCCCCTTCTTTCCTAGGCCTACCTGGCTACAAGCACAGAACCCAGCTATAAAACTGGAAACCAGAGAGATAAGCTTCCAGCGGAGGATGCCCTTCCCTCAGCTCACTTTGAACAAAGCCCCGAAGACCCAGCTCTAGATAATAAAAAAGTAGAGCTACCCTTGGAATCCTGGGAATTTGCGGACATCTGCAGCAAACAGAATGCAGACAAGCTCCCCCACCAACCGACCATATGATTGCCCATAGACTTGCTTCCGGGTGCACCTTACCTTTGGAAACATCTACCCCTTGGCAGGTCCTGAATTAAAAGCCCTCAAGGATCTACATAGAAGAAATCGGGCCCAAAAGGGGTTCATCCGCCCATCTTCCTCACCAGCGGGGGCTCCATATTCTTTGTTAGAAGAAGGACGGTTCCTTAAGACCTTGCATTGACTACAGAGAAACTTAACAAAATTCCCATCAAAAACCGTTATCCTCTACACTGATCCCTGAGCTACGGGAAAGAGAGTGAAACATGCGAAGATCTTTTCCAAATTAGATCTAAGAGGCGCCTATAACTTGGTTTCCGAATCAGATTGGAGATGAAGGGAAAAAACTGCCTTTAGGTCACGTTATGGACACTTTGAATATTGCGTGATGCCTTTTGGGCCTTTGTAATGCTCCTGCCACTTTTCAACATCTCGTCAATGACATCTTCAGAGACCCTGGATCAATTCATAGTCATTTATCTGATGATATCTTGATTTTTTCCAGCTCAAAGGAGAAACACCAGAGACATGTGAAGTTTGTTCTGGAGAGGCTAAGAGAGAAACCAACTTTACATAAAGATTGAAAAGTGTGAATTTCATCAGACCGAGATCCAATTCTTGGTTAATAATTTCACCTCATGGTCTACAAATGGAACTCTAGCAAGATTAAAGCAAAAATAGACTGGCCTACCCCAGAAAACATAAAAGATGTCCAACGTTTCATAGGTTTCGCCAACTTCTATAGACGTTCATCAGGATTTCTCAGAAATAATTTTTCCAATTCCCCCAAGTTGACTAAGAAGAAAAAAATGCTTTTGTTTGGTCTCCTCAAGCACAAGAATCCTTTCTCTCCCAAAGGCCAAGTTCACTAAGCCCCGGTGTTAGTTCATCCTGACCCAGAAATCGCCTTCATTGTGGAAGTTGATGCTTCAGGGCTGTGCTGTAGGGGTATTCTGTCTCAAAGAACGGGAGACAAAAAGTTTATTACATCCTTGTGCATTTTTCTCCCGAAGTTTATCCCGCTGAGAGGAATTATATGTGGGGAATTAAAGGAACTATTAGCTATCGTTGCAGTTTTAAAGAATGGAGACATCATCTTCAGGGGAAACCCCACAGCAAATAATTGTACTCACTGATCACCGTAATCTGGAATTCGTTAGATCAGCCAAGTGTCTATCTCCTCGCCAAGCTCGCTGGAGTATTTTTCTCAATCAATTTTAAAATTTGTAATCTCTTACAGGCCCCGGTCCCGTAATGGGCAAGGCGGATGCTCTATCAAAGAATTTTTTCTCCAATGATTCCACTTCCTACTTTCGCTAAGAACATCGTTCCTGGGTCTAATGTTGTGGGAGTAATCCATAATTTAAGACTTGCTTAAAAGAGAAGACAGGCCTATGACAAATGGACACTTTACTATCCCGACCACCTGATTTAGGTACAGTTTTGGTGCTTTAAAAACCCAAGATGTGGACCCACGGGCAGCAAATATACATCCCCGAAACCGTAAGACTGAAGATTCTGAGGCTAGCCATGATTCGAAGATTGCTTGGTCACAAAGGAGTTCAGAAGACGCAGGAATTTTTTTTCCCGATTCTTTTGGGTGGCCCCAATTTCTACAGGATGTAAAGAAGTACGTGACATCTGTGACATCTGTGCGGATGCAAAACTCCACGTTTTCACCAAGGGTTTGTTACAACCATTGGGCCGGTCCCCTCTCGCCCCTGGGGTTCTATATCCATGGACTTTATCGTAGATCTACCTACCTCTCAGGGAAGAATACCCTTCTCGTGGTAGTTGACCGACTCACCAAGGCTGACAATTTCATACCATTGTCCGGTCTACCCTCTGCCAAGGACACTGCTGACCTCATAGTTCAAAATGTGTTTCGTCTTCATGGTGTTCCGGATGAAGTTATCTTGGATCGTGGGGTGCAGTTTACATCCAAATTTTGGCGGAGTTTTTGTTCAGCACTTAACATTGATATTAATCTATCAAACCGCCTTTCACACAATCTAACGGCAGACTGAACGCACAAATCAGACCCTGGAACAGTACCCGCGATGCTATATTTGTCACCTACAAGATGACTGGGTTGATCTGCTTCCCGTGGCCGAATTTTGTACAATAATTCCCAAAATGCTTCCACCAAACAGACTCCTTTCTTTGCAAATTTGGGGTACCATCTAAAAAAATTCTTCCCAAATTCCCTGGCTGTTCCACATATTCCAGCTGCTGCGGAAAGGATCTCTGCTTTGCAGCAAAATTTACAGCTACTAAAGGAAAACCTAGAGAGGGCTCAAGAAAATTACAAGAAGATGGCAGATAAAATCGTAGGCCAGCACCAACTTTTTAAAGTGGGAGATAAGGGATGGCTTTCAAACCCGAAATTTGAAACTTAGAGGGCCCTTCACCAAAACTGGGACAGAAGTTTGTCGGGCCATATAAGATCATCAAAATAATCGTCCCGTAGCTGTTTCGGCTCAACTCCCACCATCTATGAAAATCCCCCCTGTTTTTCATGGTCTCTGCTAAAACCTGCCTGCCAACCCCTTTCCCGGGAAAGTGTTTCTCCTCCTCCTGATGCAGTAGAGATTGGGGGGCATGAACAGTTTGTTGTGGAGCAAATCCTGGACTCGAGAATTTCAGAAACCGCTACAATACCTATTAAGTGGCAAGGTTATGGGCCCGAAGAGAATTTTATGGGAACCAGTGGTAACATCAATGTCCTCGATGATAAGACAATTTCATCAAAGACATCGGAAAGACCAAGTAGGTATCGTCCAGAGGCGCTGTTGAGGTGGGAGTAATGTCAGGAATCTCCTGCCATTTCCTTGGAACTTGTTTACTGTGTTTGCCCTTAAGTTTGCCCTCAGTCAAGATGGTGGATCGTGTCTCAGCTGGGTGCCATCTTGTTTCCTGTTTCCTGTTTCCTGTTGCCAGCATATATAAACTCCTCAAGCCTGATCTCCATTGCTTGAGTATTGTGTTAAGCTCCTGCTGTGCAGTCCTCTAGCCTGGAACTTGCTTTGGGTTGTTAGTTCCCCACTTTTGCGGTTTACCTGCAAAACTCTGATACCTACATATCGCTCAACTGTGCTTCTCCTGACCCTTTCCTGGATCCAGTCTACATCTCTGCTGCCTCCTGTTCCAGTCTACATCTGTCTTCGCTGTGCCCAAGCCAGTCCAAGCCATTGGATTCCAGCTGTATCCACTAGTATCGTGACAGGAACGTTGAAACCTGAGGAAGGATTTTAGCATCTGTGTCTACATCCACTAGTTCAAATTTGGCCAGATTTGTGGTGTTGTGCTCTGAGTTGTACAGAAGTGCAGGACCTGTAAACCATATTGTACCTTTTAGGCGGTCAGCCATTGTAGATCTAGTTACTTGGTCTGCAGGATTATGGTCTTGGTCACTGTCACAGGCATGATTGTCACATGAAGAGCCCATGAAGGGACATGGTAGATGAAAGCTGTGTGGTAGCTCTTTTATGTGGAAATGATTTTCACACGGTTGGAAGAGAGAAGGGCGTACATTCTCTACTATGTTGGTAAGCATGTTGTTAACAGAGGTCGGTTTTTTTTTCATTCCTAGACAAACATCTCACTATAAATTACCCATCCTAGATCAAGTTTCTGTGCATATGGAGCATTGTTGTAGGACCATTAATTTGGTTCTAGGTTTTTGAACTCTCAAGATATCTTCCCAAGGAGTAGAATTATCTGTGTTTGAGCATCAAGTTCTGGTATAAGTTGAGCTATACGCCTCAAATGGGAGTGATATTCTGCAACATCTGGTGTAGGGATTTCAGCCCTATGGTCTGGGATATGGTTGCACTCGATTATGGTAGGTAAGGGCAAACAGGTGAGATCATCATAGACTCTACCTGGTAGCCAGTAGCTCTCCCCCCACCGTTTTCAACAGTACCTGCCAAAAAGTCTTTAGTGAGTAGGGAGAGCTGGGTCCTTTGATGTTAAACATTTCAAAGAAAGCAGATCTGGTAGAGACTTGTTACTTTGGTCATCTAGAATTGATAGATCTTGATTGCTTTCTCTTTGTGGCCTGTTGGATAGACTCTGACTAGGCATATTTTGGAGAGGACCTGCACCCGTGAGTCCTTTTTCAGACCTTTGTACACTGAGAAGTAACTGCTGGTGTATCTGTACTAGCATTACTCTCTCCTTCACCAGGTTCCTCAGTGCTTTTCTGCATGTGGTAAAGTCCATGGGGCTGGACCAGGGTGTAAAGCTGTGTTGTGATCTGTTCTGTCACATTCTGTACAATTTTTCCCCTGACCTTACAATCCTTGGCAAAGTGTGATGTCGACAAGCAACATTTGTAGCATATTGTTGTTCTCCTTGAGGAAGGTTTTACGTTCCTCCATCGACTTTTCCCTGAAGGCTCTGCATTTCGGTAAGGAATGTGGCTTCCTGTGTAAAGGACACTGCTTACTGGGATCCTTGATCGTGGCGTCCTGGTGAAAGGAGTTTGAAGGGCCTGTGAGAGTAATCTGTAGGAGAGATTTGGTTTTTTTGAACTGTCACTGGGTTCTATGATGCTTTTAAGGGCCAGGGGAGTGACAGATGACATTGTAAAATCAAAGCTTGGATCATTTCTAATCTTTGATGCTGTGTAACAAAGTCCAAGACATTGTGAGTTGTTTATACTGGACCCATGTGTGACCCATTTCTTGTGGTTGTAAGGAGCTTTTGTATATAGGGTTGACACCTTGGCTGTGTCAAGAAATAAAGGGGGCTCCTTG
>JAODAL010037973.1:0-39754 GCA_025379985.1 Phyllomedusa bahiana | reverse complement strand
GACAGTGCCATGATATATTGGAGTATTTTAGGATCTCAAAAATATATCAGAAAATTAAACCATTCAAAGATTTTTTTCCATACAAAGAATAAAAATAAAAATAAAAAAGATGAAATTTGAAATAGCCAAAATTATAGGAATAGATCAAAATACCAACCAAATCGACATTCTACCCATTTGGGCACAGGCCATTACATAGGCTTATTTAAATCAGATGGTAAATGGATGACTTAAGAATAAAAAAAAAAAAACACCGTATAATGGGAATTTGACAGTAATGCAGAAAAGGGCAGTAAAATCTTTGAAAAACAATAAGAATATAATAATAAGAAATGCGGACAAGGGAGGGTCGATAGTGGTACAGGACACAGATAAATATAAAAAAGAAGCATGGAATATTTTGAAAGATCCAGTTCATTACCATATAGTGGATTCTGAGGTGTATTTGAGACTCCCAAAAAATTTTTTAGAATTTTTAAACGTAGCATTTTCCATGGGAACTATTAATCAGAAAGAAAAAGAGGCTTTGTATATTAAGAGACCAAAGAGACCATTCTTTTACCATCTCCCGAAGGTCCATAAGGGGAAAAAGAAAATCCCCGGGAAGACCAAATCATTTCGGGATAGATTTCCCCCTTGTCAAACCTATCCCAGATATATACGATATCCATTTACAGCCACATGTCCAAGCACTAGTTAGTCACCTGAAAGATTCAGATCAGATCATTAGAGAACTAGTGGATATGAAATGGGAGGACAGTTATTTTTTCCTCACCATTGGGTGTGGGAAGGATTAAAATTCAAACATAGAACATTCAAGAGGCATTCAGGCAGTCAATCTCTATCTAGATGGTGATAAACATCTTTCGGAAGCGAAAAAAGGCTTTTTGGTGGAGGGTCTAAAACTTATCCTTGAGAATAAGTATTTTGAATACGATGAAGTACATTACCATCAGCAGGTTGGCACAGCGATGGGGACAAGAGTTGCCCCATCGCTGGCCAACCTGTTTATGGGGGCTTTGGAGGATTTGTATATCCTCTCTGACTATAACCCATACAGATCAAACATTGTGTACTATAGGGATTCATCATGATTTGATAATATATATGGAAGGATGAACGGAGGGGAGGAAGCTTTTTTAAAATTTTTAACATCTGAATATGAATTCTGCAGGAATTCGATTCACAATAGAAAATCAATAGACACAATTATTCTGTTTCTTGATCTGGAATATATATCAAGAAAAATAAAGATATCCATACATAAAAACATTTTTCTAATGCAGTTGTTTCCAACAATTACGTCTCATTTCTCACAGCAAACCATTATGGGGAATTATGACCAGAATGTATACCGTTTGGTCAATTCCGGAGGATCGGAAAAGCAAACTGCACGTCCTACTGTGTTATCGCAAAAGAACATAGATATATCCTCAGCAGGAAGAATTTATAGAGAAGGCGGATACCCGAGGACTCTAGTAGAAGAAGCAAAAAAAATTAGAAGCACGAAGAAAACGCAGAAGAATATATTTCATGAGAACCCACAAAGAAAACAATGGAAACATATTAGAGTAAACTTTATTCACATCGGTATTTCTTCACTGCCATAGAGAATTTATAAAAATTTTAGAAAAACATTGGAAAATTTTTAATTTGGATCCTATTTTAAAAACTAATATTACAGAGAAACTAGGATAACCTATAGACGTGCACCAAACCCTGAAACATCATGGTAGCTCCCTCACGCCAAAAGGCGAGGAAAAGAGAAATGAGTTTGAAGAGGAAGTAGAGTAAAAGGATAAAAATGGGAGTTTATGCGTGCGATTTCCTACATGCAAGACATGTGTGATGTTGAAAGAGCGAGAGGATTTTATGTCTTCTTCTACTGGAGAAAAATTTAAAAATTAGGCACAAGCTTTCTTGTAATTCTAGTTTTGTGTCTTACCTTATCACATGTAGCTGTGGAGGTAAGCAGTATGTGGGTAGGACGTCCACCAAACTTTCACAGCGCCTTTAACCTTTGGTTTTAAAATTCAAGAAAAACAGTAAATTGTACAGTCTCCCGAGCATTTATCTGAAGACGCACCCAGGGGAGGAGAGAGTTTACAAATTAGAAGTACAAAACCTATAGATTATATCAGTGGAAAGTAAGGAGGATAGACTGCAATTATTAATAAATAAAGGTCGTATTGGTCTTTTTAAATTGAATACGATAAACCCTTATGGTTTAAATGAGGTACAGATATTATAATCTAAAATTGAACCAGGACAAAAGTGAGGTTTTTTATAGTTATAGTTTTTAAAATAAGGTTATAGATGTTTTAAATTATATAGCTAATGAATTGAGAGTGCCTCGTGCGCTAAATGCGGCAGGGGAAGCTTGCGCAAATTAGAACGTGGTGGCTCAAGGAGACGGGCGGAGAATGACATCAGGAGAGTGAAGTTTTCCAGCCCGAGACACGGCGGTCATCTCGGGAGGACGGGATTGTCTCCAAACTAAGTACAGGAGAAAAAGGTAACAATGAACCCCCCCCCCCCCCTTCTTCCCCTTTTTTTTCTTTTAAGTATAAGGGAAAGAGAGTACTGTTCTTAAGAGAGGAAAAAAATTTCTAAAAATGTGAGAATTCTGGGAATGAGATCGATTTTAGGAATTGTTTTGTGGATGTCCTCATTTTGGGTTAAAAGGGGAGTTGTTAAATCGAGAAGGGGAAGGCTTTATGGTGTATATAGGAGACTTTTTATAAATGGCATATACTCCTGAGGAAGCACGAGAGAATTCGTGTGAACGCGTTGAGAGAGGCTACAGTATTCTTTTTAGTTTCCTTTTAGGTATTATGTGTGTTGTTGCTTTTTTAATAATTAAAAAGATGCATAATAGAAAGATTTATCGCCATTCTTTTCAAGAAGCATTTTTAGAAAGCGATGGAGATTTTCCTTTTGAGGTTCTTGTACAGACCTCTTTTTTAAATTTGGATTATAGGGTTATTCTGATGGAGGGGAGAGAGCTGAGCTCTGTGATATATAGGGTTATATGATAGAGGAAAGAGCTGAGCTATGATATTATAGGGTTATATGATAGAGGAGAAGCCCCCCGAGCTCTGTGATAATAGGGTTATATGATAGAGGGAGAGGAGCTGGATCTGCGATATATTGGGTTATATGATAGAGGAGAAGCTGAGCTCTGTGATTATATAGGGTTTTGATAGAGGGAGAGGAGCTGAGCTCTGCGATATATAGGGTTATATGATGGGAGGAGAGAAGATGAGCTCTGTGATATATTAGAGTTATATAATAGAGGAGAGGAGCTGACGCTCTGCGATATATAGGGTTATATGTAGGTG
Organism: Phyllomedusa bahiana; assembly: GCA_025379985.1. Classification (NCBI taxonomy): domain Eukaryota; kingdom Metazoa; phylum Chordata; class Amphibia; order Anura; family Hylidae; genus Phyllomedusa; species Phyllomedusa bahiana. The sequence goes on along the minus strand of JAODAL010037973.1, from coordinate 36,413 downwards.
GGAGAGGGGCTATGCTCTGTGATATATAGGGTTATATGATAGAGGAGAGAAGCTGAGCTTATGTGATATATAGGGTTATATGTTAGTGGGGAGGAAGTGAGCTCTGTGATATATGGGGTTATATGAGGAGAGGAGAAGTGTTACCCAGGGCACCTTGTAGGTGCCAGTTGGGGGGGTAAGGTCCCCTTTTGGATTCCTTTACATGGCAATAGTTGTAAATGCCATGTACTGTCCCTTGGCCCATTTATGGTGGGATGTTGTTCCCACCATGGGTTGGCCCCTCAATGTGATGGCCCCGGGGGGACTTTGGGGTATCACCATTGCCTGTCTCACTTTCCCAAATGTTTTGGGTTTGTTTCCTTTTGGGAGTTCCAAACACGGATCAGAGTCTACAAAAAAGAGAATTTTGGTTAAAAATGGAACCTTCAAAGGCTGGCTTGTGAATTAGGTTATATGAAAAGGAGAGGAGCTGGCTCTGTGAAAGGGGGGTTATATGTGAGAAGCTGACTCTGGAAATTTTAAAATAGGGTTTTTATGATAGAGGGAGGACTGGCTCGGGATATATAGGGTTATATGATAGAGGAAGAATGATTTTTAAATATGGGGTTATTGAAGAGGGAGAAGCTGAGCTTGTGATAATGGGGTTTTTGATAGAGGAGTGAGTCTGTGATAATAGGGTTTTAATATAGGGGGAGAAGCTGAGCTCTGTGAATAAGGGTTATATGATAGAGGGGAGCTACCTTTGAAAAATTTTTGGGTTATAGATAGAGGGAGAAGCGGGCTTGTGATTTATAGGGTTATATGATAGAGGAGCGGCTCTGTGATTTATAGGTTTATGAAGAGGGGGGGGGTGGCTTTTAAATTTTTGGGGGTTTAAAAAATAAGGGAGGAGCTGAGCTTCTGGGGGAAACGAAAGAAGAGGAGAAACACCATTTAGTTTTTTTGATTAAGTTTTGGGCTTCCCCCACGGGCAAGGCAAATAACGGTCGGTTTAACCGACCGGGTTTTCTGTTTTGTGGCCCCCCCGCACCCCCAAGGGGGGGGCCAGTTTTCCCAAAAAGGCCAGGAAAAGCCCCCCCCTTACTTTGACATGCCAATTCACCCGAAAAACCGACGTTAAAGTCAGTGAATGTTTTCGGGGGCCCCCGGGCGGAAAACCCTGCTGGGGGGCCCTATCACGGGTTTCCCCATAAAGCCGTTGGGGCTTTTGGGGGGTTTTTAGCGGTCTAAAAAAGGGGAAACCGTCTAAAAAAAAAGGCCGCAAAAACCCTCCGTTTGGGGCTGCCCCTTTCTTCTATGCCGCCGTCTCAGTAAAATGAGTTGCAGTGATAATAGGGTGACATTTCGCTTGGACTGTTTTACCCCCAACAAAAGTCGTGACCAAAATTAGTCATAGGGCCCTAACCATAGGGATCATTTGTTCAATATCCGACAGAGTGTTAAAATGGGTTATACTGTGGTAACACGGCCAATATACTTACATGGAGATGGGGTTCTGACAACCTGATTAAGAGCAATTGTCAGGGAAGTCTAAGGGGTGAATCTGACATTATACAGAGGCAAGCCTCGCTGGTTCTTTTTTGGGTACCCCCAAATTTTTTTTTGGTTTCAGTTTCCTGTCTTTTTTTACCACTGGTTAAACTTCTGAGAAAAACTTTTTAAAAAGTCTCGTGTTTGGGTTTTTTCTTCTCCCTCGTCATAATGGAACTTTGAAAATTTCTAGATGTCATTTTTAGGTTATAGGGGTTCATCCCTTTACCTCCCCCGGGGACCCGACCCCCAGGAAAATTTGATATAATCTTGTTTATTTTTAAACCTGCGCCACATTAGACCTTTTGGGTTTCTCTTTCATCCGCTACTTTCTCACACACCCTATAATCGTCATAGGCTGCTTGATCCATATCAGCTCTATCCAAGGAAAACACAACGCCAAATTGTGTCCAAATTAAAAATAAAACAAAAATTTTTTTGAAAAAACTTCTTTCCCCTTTGTGTATAAACCCCCATGCAGAACTATGTTCATTGGTAACTTGTTTGTGCATGAAAAAAAAAAAACTAAATTTTATAGTAGGGTTAAAGGGGTTGTCTCACTACAAAGATGCTGTTTTTATTTTAAAAAACTTGCAAAAATAAGTCACTTTGAATATGTTTTTCCTTTAACCATTTGTCCTCCCTTTTCCCAAGTTATCCCTTTGTAGGGACTGATCACCTCCTCGGGTCGCTATAGTACAGACCTTTTAATCTTCATGAAAAGGGCCAGAACGGGTTTGCTTTAGCTAACAACCTGGATTTTTAATCCCAGCCTATTTAAAAGCCAGGAAAAATCGCCCTGAATTTAAAGGGAAAACGGGGACTGGGTTTTTTGTTTCTAAAGGAGAGTTTGAAGACGCCAAACAGCGTGTGGGAAGGTTTTTTAAAGCTGAGCTTTTCTAAAGCAGTGAACGAGTCTTGCGAGTGTTTTTTTTTAAAAGGTGTTTTTTCTTTTAAGTGGGGGAGATTGGATTGAGAGCTTTAAAATTTTTGGGGTTTTTTAGAGGGGAAGATTGTATTACTTTTTATTTAATTTAGTCATATATCTTTTTGGAAAACATCCCCAGGGATTTCCCTGTTTACAATGCGGTCCGTGCAAAACCCCTGAAAAATTTGTATGCCCCCTTGAGAAAACAGTTGAGGGGCCTTATGCTGTAAAAGATGTGTGCCCATTGAAAAATTTGAACCCCGGATCCGGTTTCTAAATAGCAAGTGGGGGACCCCGGTTCCTTTTGACAATTTGGGAAGCGGGCCGGCTCCCCAATGAGAAAATCACTCGGGGTTGTAGATACTGGGGGGGGGTGGGTAGCAGGGAAGGTGGGGGAACATGGGGCAGCTAAGGGAACAGAAAGAAAGAAGGGCAGAGGGAAAAAGGGGCCCAGGGAGGCTAGTTGATTTGGGTTTCCACCCCAAAAAATTTGAAAGATTGGCGGAGAGGGGGATTTCGGTTAAAAAAAATAGCATTCTGCAGCAAGACATACCCTGCTGTCCAGTAAGATGGGGAATGGGGAGTGCAGGTCAGGCTAGACAGGTGTAGTATTTGGGGACCCCTTTTAATTGGGGGGAAACCGACAGGGCAATCTGCCACAAAGAGGGGGATCGTCGAACGTTTTTGGGTTTAACCTGGGCCCGGGTTGGGTTTATGGGGGGTGGCTTAAAGATTGCTGGGGGGGGGCTGGTGAAAACCCAAGCTGTAGGGTTTTAACATTGGCACCAATGAAAAGTTAGAGGTAGGTGGAGTGCCCCTTAAAAAGTTTTCGGGGTTAAAGGCCCAAAAGCTAAAAGGAAAGGGCCCCCTTTCCGGGGTTTAATATTTTCAGAAATTTTAAACCTGTTCACGAGCACCCCCAAGAGAGGCCCCGGGAGATTAGAGGGGAAAAAGTGGCTAAAAAATTGGTTTTGGAAAGGGGGGGTTTTGGGTTTTTTGGGGAAAACGGGGCTGATTCTGTTTGGCTACAGGATTATGTTGGGGGAGGGTGCCCCTTTAAATGGGGAGGGTGCAGCTGTATTGGGGGACAAAATGGCCAGGAAGTTGGAGGAATTTTTAAAACTAGGGACTGGGGGGGGAGGGAAAAATACACATATAGCATGCAGATAGTGAAAAAAGGGGGGGGGTTTGGAAAAAAAAAGGGGGGGGGGGGGGGGGGGGGTTAAAAAAAAAAAAAGGGAAAAAAAAAAAAAAAAAATTTTTTTTTCCCCCCCCCGGGTTTTTCCAACCAAATTTTTAAAAAATTTTTTGGGGGTTTTTTTTGGGGGGGGGGTTTTGGGAAGGGGGGGGGAAATTGGGGGGGGTTTTTTTTTTTCCCCTTTTTGGGGAAAAAAAAAGGGGGGGGGGGGGTTTTAAAAAGGGGTTTTTAAAAACCCCCCAAAAAAAGGGGGGGGGGGGGGTTTTTTTGGGGGGAAAAAAAAGGGGGGGGAAAAAAATTTTTTTTTTGGGTTTTGGGGAAATTTCCAAAAATTTTTAAAAAATTTTTAAAAAAAAGGGGTTTTGGGGGGGGTTTTTTGGGGGGTTTTTGGGGGTTTTTTTTTGGGGGGAAAGGGGGGTTTTTTTTAAAGGGGGGTTTTTTTTGGGTTTTAAAAATTTGGGGGGGGGTTTTTGGGTTTTTAAATTTAATTTGGGGGGAAAAAGGGGGGGGGGGGGTTTTAAAAAAAAAATTTTTTTTTTTTTTGGGGGTTTTTTTTGGGGGGGGGGGTTTTTTAAAATTTTTTTTGGGGGGGGGGGGAAAAAAGGGGGGGGGAAAGTTTTGTGGGGGGGGTTTTTTGGGGAAATTTTTTTTTTTGGGGGGGGGGGGAAAAAAAATGGGAAAAAATTTTTTTTGGGGGTTTTTTTTGGGGAAAAAAAGGGGTTTTTTTTTAAAAAAAAAAAGGGGGGTTTTTTTTTTTTTTTTTGGGGGGGGAAATTTTTTAAAAAAAAGGGTTTTAGATTGGGGGGGGGGGGGTTTTTTTTTTAAAAAATTTTTTTTTTTTTTTTTTTTTTTAAAAAAAAAAAGGGGTTTTTTTTAAAAAAAAGGGGGGTTTGTTTTTTTTGGGGGAAAAAAAATTTTTTTTTTTTAAAAAGTTTAAGGGGGGGGGGTTTTTAAAGGGGGTTTTTTTTAAAAAAAAAGGGGGGTTTTTTTTTAAAAAGGGTTTTGTTTGGGGGTTTTTTAAAATTTGGGGGGGTTCATAAATTTTTAAAAAGGGGGGGAAAATTTTTTTTTTCCCCTTTTTTTTTTAAAGGGTTTTGGGTTTTTGGGGGGGTTAACAAATTTTTTTTTTTTGGGGGGGGGAAAAAAAAATTGGCCCCGGGGAAAAAATTTTTTGGTTTTTTTTTAAAAAAAAAAAATTTTTTTTAAAAAAAAAAACCCCCCCGGGGGAAAAAATTTTTTTTCCAAAATTTCCCCGGGTTTTTGGGGAAAAAAAAGGGGGGGTTTTAGGGTTTTTTTTTTTAAAAAATTTTTTAAAAAAAAAAAAAAAGGGGGGGGTGGGAAAAGGTTTTTTTTTTTTTTCCCCCTTAAAAAAAAGGGGGGGGAAATTTGGGGGGGGGTTTTTTGGGGGGGAAAACCGGTTTTTTTTCCCCAAATTTTAATTAAAATTTCCCCAAGGGGGGGGGGCCCTTTTTTAATTTCCCCTTTTTTTTTTTCCCCTTAAGGGGTTTTTTAAAGGGAAAAAAAAGGGTTGGTTTTGGAGGCCCAAAAAAAAAAAAAAAAAAAATGAAAAAAGGGGGGGGGGGGTTTTTGGGGAAAAGGGAAAAGGGAAAAAAAAAATGGGAAAAAATTGGGGAAAAATTTAAAAATTTTTTTTAAAAAAAAAGGGGGGGGGGGCCCAAAAATTTTGGGGGTTTTTGGGGGGGGGAAAAATTTTTAAAATTTTTTCCCCAAAAAACCTTTTGGACCCGGGGGTTTGGGGTTTTTTGGGGGACCGTTTAAAAAACCCAAAACCAAACCCCGGGGGAAAAAATTTTTAAAAAAGGGTTTTGGGGGGGGAAAAAAAAAGGGGGCAAAAAAAAAAAGGGGAAAAAAAAAAAAGGGGGGGAAAATAAAAAAAACAAAAAAGGGGGAATTTTTTCCCCCCGAATTTTTTCCCGGGGGGGTTTTTAAAAAAAAAATTTTTTTGGGGGGGTTTTTTTTTTTTAAAAAAAAAATTTTTTAAAAAAAGGGGGTTTTTTTGGGGAAGGGTTTTTTTAAAAAAAAAAACCCTTTTTTAAAAGGGGGGTTTTTTGGGGGAAAATTAAAATTTGGGGTTTTGGGGGAAAATTTTTTTTCCCGGGGGTTTGGGGGTTTTGGGGTTTTTTTAAAAGGAAAAACTTTAAAAGGGGGGTTTTTTTTTTTTTCCCCAACCAAAAAAAAGGGGCCCTTTTTTTTTTTTTAAAAAATTTTTTTTTTTCCCCAAAAAATTTTTTTTAAAAAAACCCCCAAAACCCCTTTTTTTTTTTTTTTGGGGGAAAATTTTTAAAAAAAATTTTTCAAAGGGTTCCAAAATTTTAAAAAAAATTTTTTTTTTCCTTTTTTTAAAAGGGGGGGGGGGGGGTTTTTTTTAAAATTTTTGGGCCCCCCCAAAAAAAAAAATTTTTTCCCCCTTTTTTTTTGGGGGAAACCCAAACCCCCAAATTTTTTTTTTTTAAAAAAAAAAAATTTTTTTTTTTTTTTCCCCAATTTTTTTTAAAAAAAGGGGGGGCCCCCCCCCGGGGTTTTTAGTTTGGGGAAAAGAGGTTTTCGGGGGGACATAAAAAAATATGTTTAAATACATAAAAAGGTCAATATAGGAATTTCCCCCCAGTTTTATTTATACACGGGCTGTTCTAGAAAAAAGGGGGACCCTTTTTAAGTCTTGAGGAAAAAAAGTTTCTACAAAACATAAAAAGGGATTCTTTACTGTAAGGGAAAGTGAGGGAAATTGGAATTTCCCTTGCCGGGGGGACTTGTCATGGTAAATTCAATAACCGATTTCAAAAAGGGTTTGGATGTTTTTCTGGAGGTAATAATATAACAAGTTAAGTGCTAGGATTCAGGAGGGGGTTCATTGAAGGGATTTTTCTGATTGCAGATTGGAGTTGAAGGAATTTTTCTAAAAATGAGGAAAATTAGTTCTACCTCTTGGGGGGTTTTTGCCTTCTTGGATTAACACCTTAGCAAAAAAGGCTGAACTAGATGGACGATTGTTTTTTTTGCCTTACAAACTTTTGAAACTAGAAACTATGAAACTATGAGTGGTCTTGTAGTGAGAAAAAACCCTTTTTTAGTTGTTTGCTGCACTGTCTGACAACTGGGTGGAGCTAACTTGCTGTCAGTTTATTATGGCAACTAACAGCATTCCAGAAGTCAAAATAAGTGGCAAATTTTTCTACACAATTTAGTTGAAAGCTGGAGTAAACCATGAAGGGGCTTTTTCTTTGCACCATCCTTTTTTGTTAAAAGTATCTCCCAACAATAGGTTAATCATAGTGTGTTCCCCTAGTTATAATTTGTGGTGGAACCTCGCAGTGCCATCCCAGGGGAAGTTAAAGGGGTTTTGCCACAATGTAATGTTGACTGGGTCCCCCAAATGGGTATTTAATTTACTTTTCTAAAAATATGTGATTACAAAAAAGTGAAGCCTTGAGAGCTAAGCTTTTTTACTTTTCCTTTGTTACTTAAAGTTTAATTAGACACGACCAGGGCTGAAGGGCGATCTGGCGTGCTTTCGGTTTGACTTTTATCGGTGCGGGAAATGAAGGGCTTGAAGGGGGTGGGGGAAATTGTGCAGTGTATGAGGCTTTTGCTGTATGGAATCATAGTTGCAAGAATTTTTCTTTGGGAAACATTGCGCGCTGTTTCTTACTCGCTCTGTCGGCCCCCTCCTCCCTCCGCGCAGTTCCCTGACACGCATATTTTTTTATCTTTGACCCGAGCGTAATTGGTAGAAGTCATTTTTGGCAAAAACCCCTTTTAATTTGTGGTTGTTTAAAGCATGTCTGTCGAGTAAAGAGATTTTTTTGAGCCTCCCTTTGGGGGCGGGGGGCCCTTTTAAATTTTTATCAGTTCATTCTTAAATTGGTCTTTTTTGGGGTTTAAAAAAAAACAAAAAAAAAAAACAGAAAGTGGTCTGGACATTTGTAAAAAAATTTTTAAAAAGAAATCCTCATCCCTAAAGCTGTTGATGCTCCGCTGTTCCTAACCACTAATGTTGCATTTGAGTTGTTTATGCCCTAGGGATGCGGGCTTGCCACAGTGTGCGTCTCGTTGGGGGGAACAGACTTAAGGGAATTACAGTTTTTTTTGTTTAATTTTTATTTTCTAACCACTTTGGATATCCCCCCCCCCCACACACAAAAAAACCCCCCCAAAAAAAAACTTGAAAACCCCAAAACAGACAGGTGGCCCTTGCTACCTTTTAAAAGTGGTAGAAACTTTGTTGCTTTTGAGGGGTTGGGTTTTTTTAAATCTGGGGAAGAAAAGGGTTTTAAAAAGACAAAAAAAAAAATCCTCCCAATGAATAAATTTTTTGATAAAAAAAATCCCAATATTTTGGTCTTTTCCCGTCAGCTTATGACATAATTTACTGCTACTGTGCTGTCAGGGATTGTGATAATTTTATCTACTACTACTGTGCTTCGGGCAGGGATTGTGATCCCATTTTCTACTACTACTCTGCTGCCTGTCAGCATTGTGAATAGATCTACTATATGTGCAGCCTTCAGAATTGTGATCACATGATCTACACTACTGTTTTCCCTGTCAGATTGTGATACATGATCTACTACTGCTACTGTTGTTCGCATTTGATCACATGATCTATACTATATTACTGTGCTTCTGTCAGATTGTGACACTTTATCTATATACTGTGTTTTCTGTCAGCTTGTGATCAATGATCTACTACTATATATGTGTTCGTCAGCATTGTGTCCATTGATTATATATGTGCACCCTGTCGCATTGTATCACATGATCTACTCTATCTGCTGCGAGCATTTGTCATATGATTACTATACTGTGCTTCCTGTCAGCTTGTGTCTATGATCTACTCTACTGTGTTCTGTCAGCTTTGGTCACATGATCTCAAATACTCGGGCCCCGTCAGCTTGTGATCATATGATCTACTTACTGTGTTCCGTCAGCTTGTGATACTGATCTATATATACTGTGCTTCTGTCAGAGTGATACATGATCTACTATACTATGTGCTTCCTGTCAGCATTGTGATCCAATGATTTACTCCCGGGGCGTTGCTAGGGCCCAAAAAACACCCGGGGCTCGGGCCCTTTGTTTTTTTTCTGGGTAGGGCTGGGTTCACACGACTTTTTTGCGCCTCTTGGAACTGCGGTGTTTTTTTTACGAAAAAAAACCTTTTTTCCCTGTCATTTTTTTCTGAATCCCCACAGACCCCGTCCATTCCTCGAGCCCTGTAAGTAAAAATCCCCAATGACAAATTTATTTTTTTAGAACTTCTCACCTTATATGACATCCCCCTAAACAGTCAAAAAAACATACAAACAAAACATGGAGAAATTTACCGGGGTGTTTGTTACTAAAACCCTCTACAAACCAAAACCCAAACTATTACTATTTAAAGGCTAAAAAAAACCTCCCGCCCCTGATGAACGCAACCCCCCAATGTGCCCCTATCCACTGCAACAGGCCCTAGAGGAATTATTACCGCATACGTGACCAGATAGTGGTAGATCTATGTGGTCTGAAGAAATAAGTGATTACACTGCGTTACATTTAGTGACTCACGGAGGTCTTTCTGATCAGGTGTTCAATTTCCCTTTTTTCTCCATCCCGGTTCACAACCTTTATGCGATTTTCCGGCCAATACTCGTCCCTGGGGATTTGGAACAAAAATCTTGAATCCCCACATTTCCAGCAATCTTATTTTTAGGTATAGGTCCCCCCATTTTGGTATATAGGGGCACTGAAACAGTATAGGGGCCCAGGCAGGTAATGGGGCCACAGGCAGGTTTATGGGCCCCAGGCAGGATATAAGGGGGACAGGAGGTAATAGGGGACAGGGGGTATATAGGGGGGCCAGGCGTATTGGAAGGGACGGCAGTTTATGGGGGACTGAGGAAATATAAGGGGGCCCCAAAAAGGGGTTTAGGGGCTTGAAGCAGAAATAGGGTCACGAGGGTTATGGGTCACTGGGGCAGTATTGGGGGCCCACAGGCGGGATATGGGGGCCACAGGCAGGGTATGGGGGCCCAGGCAGGGGTATGGGGCCACGGGCGTATATGGGGGGCTCCAGGCAGGCCATATAGGGGGACAGGGAGGGATATGGGGGCCACAGGAGGGATATGGGGGCCACAGGCAGTATATGGGCCAAGGGCGTATTGGAGGCCAAGGGGGAAATTTTGGGGCACAGGCAGTATATGGGGGCACAGGCAGGGTATGGGGGGGCCCCAAGGGAGGTAGGGGGCACGGAGGGGTATGGGGGGGCCCCAAAGGGAGGGATATGAGGGGCCCCGGAGGGATATAGGGGCCACAGGCAGGGATATGGGGGCCACAGGCAGTATTATGGGGGCCACAGGCAGACATTATAGGGGCACAGGCGGGGGATATGGGGGCCACGGGCGGGATATGGGGGCCACAGGCAGACATTATAGGGGGCACAGGCAGGGTTTAGGGCATGAGACAGGTAAACGCGTTTTAAAAATAACAACATTTAATACTCACCTTAACTCCCCCGGCGAGCGCGCTAGTCCTCTTCAGCCCGCGCCCCTCCGGCAGCTCCTCGGGCACACGGCCTATGACGTGCTGTGCGCCCGAGGAGAGCAGCGTGCGATGACATCACATCCATCGCGACGCTGCCGGTGAGGCGCACGGGGCCGCGGAGGGTCCTCCAGCGCTGTGAGGACCGGCGGCCCCGCTGTGTCGGCTGCGGGGTCCGCCCACTGTCTGGGGGCAGGGAGCGCTCGCTCTCTGCCCCGAGAAGACCTCAGCTGTGTGTGCGTCCAGCGGACGCCATGCAGTGAAGAGCCAGTCGGTGCTCCACGCCCAGCGCAGAGGCCGGGAGCCCCGGGGACTCGGGGCACAGGGTGTTTTATTCGGGGCCCGAGCCCCGAATAAAACAGCCTAGCGACGCCCCCGTCTACTACTGTTGTGCTGCCTGTCAGCATTGTGATCACATGATCTACTACTACTGTGCTTCTGTCAGCATTGTGATCACATGATCTACTACTACTGTGCAGCCTGTCAGCATTGTGATCACATGATCTACTATACTGTGCTTCTGTCAGCATTGTGATCACATGATTACTACTACTACTGTGCTTCCTGTCAGCATTGTGATCATATGATCTACTATACTACTCTGCTGCCTGTCATCATTGTGATCACATGATTACTACTACTACTGTGCTTTCTGTCAGCATTGTGATCACATGATTTTTACTACTACTGTGCTTCTGTCAGCATTGTGATCACATGATTACTACTGCTGTGCTGGGCCCGTTTAGCATTGTGATTCACAAAGATCTACTACTACTGTGCTTCCTGTGAGCATTGTGATGATATGATCTTCTTGTACTTCTGTGCTTCCTGTCAGCTTTGTGATCACATTATCTACTACTACTACTGTGCTTCCTGTCAGCATTGTGATCACATGATCTACTACTACTACTGTGCAGCCTGTCAGCATTGTGATCATATGATCTACTACTACTGTGCTTCCTGTCAGCATTGTGATCACATGATCTACTACTACTACTGTGCTTCCTGTCAGCATTGTGATCACATGATCTACTACTACTACTGTGCAGCCTGTCAGCATTGTGATCACATGATCTACTACTACTGTGCTGCCTGTCAGCATTGTGATCACATGATCTACTGCTACTGTGCTGTCAGCATTGTGATCACATTATCTACTACTGCTGTGCTTCTGTCAGCATTGTGATCACATGATCTACTACTACTCTGCTGCCTGTCAGCATTGTGATCATATGATCTACTACTACTGTGCTTCCTGTCAGCATTGTGATCATATGATCTACTACTACTGTGCTTCCTGTCAGCATTGTGATCATATGATCTACTACTACTGTGCAGCCTGTCAGCATTGTCATCACATGATCTACTACTACTGTGCTTCCCGTCAGCATTGTGATCACATGCCTGTGTCTACTTGCCATATGTATTATGATGTAACGCCATCCTCCATGTTTTTTATTATTAGGCCCAGAAATACATCAGGATGCGTTGAGTGTTTCCTTTAAAAGTCCTCCTTCTGTCTCCTGCTGTCATTGTTTCTAGGAAAACCTTATTTTCTAACAATAGAGTGCAAGAATGTATGACTACATAACCGGACAGATTTGCCATTCAGAGGTCTGGGACAGCTGAGTGACGACAGCTATGGAAGCTGTAGAGGCAGCCACATTGGTTATCACCATGCCATATACTTAATATTATTGGTGATCTTAGGCAATGTCTACATAGCCTCCTACAACAGGATGATGGCCGCTCTTTTTATTTCTATAAGTTTTTAATAGAGCCCCCAGTATAGCTAGGTAGGTAATAGAGCCCCCAGTATAGATAGGTCGGTAACAGAGCCCGCAGTATAGCTAGGTAGGTAATAGAGCCCCAGTATAGATAGATAGGTAATAGAGCCCCCAGTATAGATAGGTAGGTAATAGGGCCCCCAGTATAGACAGATAGGTAATAGAGCCCCCAGTATAGACAGATAGGTAATAGAGCCCCCAGTATAGACAGATAGGTAATAAGAACCCCAGTATAGATAGGTAGGTAATAGAGCCCCAAAATAGATAGGTAGGTAATAGGGCCCCCAAAATAGATAGGTAGGTAATAGGGCCCCCAGTATATACAGATAGGTAATAGGACCCCAGTATAGACAGGTAATAGGACCGCCAGTATTTATAGATCGGTAATAGGGCCCCCAGTATAGATAGGTAGGTAATAGGACCCCAGTATAGACAGGTAATAGGGCCCCCAATATTTACACTACTCACCTTTCTTCTTTCGGCACAGGCGGCGAGACGTCATCATGCCGTGCAGGCAGCGTGATGACACTCTCACACCGCCTGTGCCGGATACTCCTGTGCCTTCCTGCAGTTCACCAGAGTACTCTGCAGAGCAGGAAGCACTCCGCTCTCGCTCTCTCCTCCGTGGAAGCCTTCAATGTGTATATGTGTCCAGAGGAGCCCACAGCAGTGGCCTGCAACCCGGCGAGGTTCAGGGCACTGGCTCCCTGTGGCAGCGGGCCCCACTGTGTCCGGCTTATACTTGAGTATATTTGGTAATAAAAGTGTGTTTCTCTACAGAATTTTTTTGTACTTCCACCTATGGACCTGAGTGAGGAGGCATTCTTTGCGGTGGCTAAACTACCGTTTTTGTTGATACCATTTTGGGATACATGCAACTTTTTTGATCACTTTTATTCCAATTTTTAGGGGACGTGAAATGACCAAAAAAACCACAATTTTGCCGTTTGGAATTTTTTTCAGTGTACGGGATAAATGCTGCCATATTTGGATGTGGCGAAACCAATTATGTGTAACTTTTTATTAATTTTTTTTTGTTAATTGGCAAAAGTGATTTGAACTTTTAATTATTTTATACTTTTAAACATAATTTTCTTTTTTACTGTTAGGCAATGTTCACACGGTTTATTCTGGGACGTATTTCAGCCTGCAATTCACGCAGTACGGCGCAAATTACGGGCTGAAATACGTCCCAGTCATTACGGTAATACACAGTTCTCATAGAGAACTATGGATTATGTCTCATCTCCCTGCTCGCACAATACGGCGAGCGGGGAGAGAAGTGACGTGTCAATTATTCATGCCGTATACACGAATAATGAATGTCTATGGGGCCGGCGGGCTGCGGCCCCGCCCCGTACACACGGCGTAATTGCGAGGCGAAATACGTTCCCGCAATTAAGCCGTGTGAACATAGTCTTAGGCCCCGTTCACACGGCTTATTTGCCGACAGATTGGCGCCGTATTCCGCGCCGGATTTGCGCTTCAATACGGCGCCAATCCGTCGGAGTCATTACGGTAATCCACTGCTCTCATTGAGAACAGTGGAATCCGTCGCTCCTCCCCGCTCGGCAAATCCGTCGGGCGGGGAGAAAGTGACATGCACATTATTTACGGCGCGGACGCGCCGTAAACAATGCATTGTCTATGGGGCCGGACGGCGCCCCCGCCGTGCTCCGGCCCCGCCCCGTCCCGCCCCGTATTCACGGCGGATTTGTGCGCTCAATACGGCGCACAAATCCGCCGTGAATAAGCCGTGTGAACACGGCCTTAAGGGCATGTTCACACAGAGTTTTTACTGCGGGCTGTATTTTACTGCAAATACGGTAAAATAATAGCACTGATTGAGAGCTATGATATCATAACGTATTCCCCGGCACATATTGCGCGGCCGGTAAACGAAGTGACATGTCGGAGAAAGAGAGGATGAATGGGGGCCGGACTGGAGCGCTGTGGGAAGTAACTGGTGGCCAGCGCGTATTTCCACAGCAGGTGTATAGCTGCGTGCACAGGTGCGTGCCACTATACGCCGTTAGGCCGTGTTCACACGGCTTATTCCCGACGGATTTTGTCGCCGTATTGAGCGCACAAATCCGCCTGTCTATAAGGGGCGGGCGGGGCGCCGACGCCGCCGGGGCCCCGCCCCGCCCCGTAACAAGCCGTAATTGCGAGACGAATACGTCCCGCTAAATAAGCGTGTAACATATCTAAGGGCGATTCCACAGAGTTTTTACTGCGGGCTGTAATTTTACTCAATACGGTAAATTAGCTACTGATGAGAGCTAGATATTGATAACGTATCCCGCTCATACTGCGCGGCCGGCAAAGAAGTGACTGTCCGAGAAGGCGATAATGGGCCGGACTGAGCGCTGTGAAGTAGTGGTGGCCAACCGCGGTATTTCACAGCAGGTGTATAGCTGCGTGCACAGGTGCGTGCCACTATACGCCATTAGAATTCATCCTAACTTTTGAAATTGTTCTATTTTTTTCCCAGATTTTGTTATAAATTGTCAATTTTTTATCTTTGCTTGTTACTTTCTTTGTCAAATGACCACTCCAGGTTTTTTTTTCTTTACCCCTTATTTCCTTATTACATTGATGTGTGTGTGCTGAGTTATTTTGAGGGCGGACCAAATTCACCCTGTTATACAAGCTGTGCACTGGCTAATTTACATTCTATCAAAGTGTTATCATTGTATGTCCAGTGTTATCCCCTGAAAAGATATGATATTTACAAAAATGTGAGGGGTGTACTTACTTTTGTGAGATACTGTGTTCTATCCTTTTTTGTGATATACAAACTTATGTCGGCCAAACGAAGCCCAAAAGAGCACCTTTTGGCCTCTGTCAAGCCATTTAATCGTCTGGATATGTTCAGCATTTATGTTGGGCGCTTTTCCAACGTACATGCTAAACGGACATAACCAATGTGATACATACTCATACCTCCCAACTTTTAAGATGGTTTAAGGGGTTGTCTCACTACATTGATTCATATTACCTCAGTCCTGTTGTCTTGGTTTAATTTTTAATTCAGGGGCGTGTTTACTGGCTTCCACAAGGCTGCAGTAAAAGCCAAGTCTGTAGCTATAGCAACCAGTGCTGGCAGCCTATCAGGAGAGATTGAACAGGTCTGTAGCTTTAGCAACCAGTGCTGGCAGCCTATCAGGAGAGATCAAACAGGTCTGTAGCTATAGGGACCAGTGCTGGCAGCCTATCAGGACAGATCAAACAGGTCTGTAGCTATAGCGACCGACGCTGGCAGCCTGTCAGGAGAGATCAAACAGGTCTGAAGCTATAATGACCTGAGGAGCTATGCAGCCCATACAAGAGGAGATATCTAGGAATAGGTAGGACACTGGTAATGGACACATATTGCAAAGTGACTTGTTTTTGCAAGATCTTTAACATAAAAAACATTCCTTGTAGTGAGACAACCCCTTTAAAGAGGGACACCTAGAGTTTACCGTGTAAAGGATCCAATTTTGAATGCATAGTGATACACTTAAATAAGTTTCTATGAAAATTTTAATATAAATCTCATCGGAATATAGACATTTTTAAGGTCTACATTTCACAAAATAATAATTAAGTTGCCGTCTCATATACAGTTAGGTCCCAGACAGGTATGTTTTGGAGTAATACAGTAAGTTTATTAATGCAAATCTATTTCCTACAAAGAGCAAAGAGGGACATGGATCAAAAATAGGGACAGTCCCTCCAAAAAAGAGACACTTGGGAGATATGGATATACCTAGTCTAACACTGCATTGTGAGCTGTATGTAATCTTGCAGGAGCTGTCTCTGGGTAACCCTGACCTGACATTGTCAGTCACCAAGGCAAATCTGAGGATGTAGCGAAATTAATCAGAATTGATGTCACATGCCCCCCCCCCCCACCCCCTTCCCCCTTTTTACAAAGTTTCATTCATAAGCTTCCCTTGCGTGGCCCCTTTAAGGGGCGGGGTTAAGCCTGTCTAGGAGGTGTGGTTGTTAGAGCTGTATCTATGGATGGGCGTGGTCGCCAGGTTAGAATTTCAGGCTGTGGGCGTGCACATCCTATTGTCGGCCACGCCCACTGGCTGAGAAAGGATTAGCCGGCCGGGTGTGCGCTCTGTGTCCCGGCCACAATGAACTTCATCCTCCGGGGGCTGCTGAGCAGAGCTGTGACCCCGGCCCGGGCCCCGTGTCTGTGCTACAGCTCCGGTGAGTGAGCACCGCCGCCTCCTGTGTGCGCCTAGGGGGAAACTTCCTGCAAACTTCCCAAAACTTTACTGCACCCACCCCCATGCCTGCATTGTGCACTTATATGTATGTATAGTATTTGTAGCTATCCATGACTCTGTGCATGACCTATACCCAAACTGAGATATACACACACGTGTGTGTGTGTGTGTGTGTGTGTATGTGTATAGATCTATATATATATATACACACACACACACACACACCAGTTTATTGCACATATGTATGTATATATGTATGTATGTGTGTGTGTATATATATATATATATATATATATACACATCGGTCTATGACAGTAATAGATTGCAATTACTATACCCAAACTGTGTATAATGTGTGTATATGTATGTATACCCATCCATGACTCTGTGCAATAACTATTCCCAAACTGTGTGTGTGTGTGTGTGTGTGTGTGTGTGTGTGTGTGTGTTATATATATATATATATACACATATGTGCAATAAACTCTGTGTGTGTGTATATCTGTCTGAGAGTAATAGATTGCAATTACTATACCCAAACTAATGTGTGTGCATATGTACGTATACCTATCCATGAGTCTGTGCAATAACTATACCTAAACTTATATACACACACTACAGTTTATTGCACATATGTGAGTGTATATATCTCTAGCAGAGTAACAGATTGCAATTGTGCATTAGCTATACCCAAAGTTTTATTTATTTTATATTTAGTTTTATTTTATTTATTTTGTGTGTATATATATCATTTGAGAAAGTGCCGGTTCAGGGCACGAAACGCGTTGTGTGTGTTGCGTCTTATGCTGAGGTTAATACCTTTTGCATTTTATATGGAATAAACATTAGTTTTTATTCAACGGTACCCTCCACGAGGTCTGATTCAAAGACGATGGGGCCTATCGCATTTTTTATTTTTTTATATAGTATTATATATTTTATATTATATGTATATATTATATATTATATATATATAATATATATATATATATATATAAATAATTTTTTGCCGTAGCATTTCTGCTACTGTGGAATATATGACCATTTTTGTGGTTCTTAGTGCACATTTTTGACAAACTGTAAATGCCTGCCCCCTGTGGCAGGTTGACCTCTATTCAGGTGGGAACCTACACTAATGTCACCTCTCTTGGTGTCTGTTCAGACCTCAACATATCAGGGAGTGAAGACTCCAACTATAACCTGATCTGATTAACAAAACCTGTGCAGGTGGGTGGAGTGCAAAAACCAAGTAGGGAGCCAGCCACTTCCCCATTTTGCTATCACACCGGCGTGCACCTATACATTTAGTTTTCTAAATGGATGTGCCGACCATATTTTGTTTTGACTGTGTGTGTATACATATATAGTTCTATTTATTGGACACTATATATGCACCTCTCACCGGTCTGCAATATTCCTTTACATATCACCTATATATTATCTCTTAATCATTATCGTTATACACTTTTCCTATATACTATGTTGGCTCCAGCCTGTATTTGCAGCCCCGATACTAGATTCCCCCTTCCTGCCCCATTCACTTATCACGCTGCTATTTTCTTTCTCCTATAGTTTTATCTTCACACCCTCCTGCTTTTGCATCCCCCGCCCTCATGTATTCTATATAGGGCATTGCTATAGAAAGGTGGTACAGGAGCAATGAGTGGTAAGGGAGTTGGGGTGCAGGCAGGATAGGGCACCATTGAGGTGGGGGTGCAGTTTGTTCTTGATAATGCTGCAGGTCCTTGTTCCCCAATCAACCTGTTGCAGCACTACAACTCCCAGCATGCCCTGAGAGCTGTAGGTGTTGGGGTATGATGAGCTTTTCCAGTTGTTCATTCATTATCCAGCCTGCTGAAATTTAAAAGGACTGCCTTGGGCACTGACAGCACTCCCCCTCCCCCTCTCCATCCTGGTTCCATTAGGAGCTTCCAGTGCAGATTCTGTCAAGAATGATGGCAAAAGCTGTGCAGCGCTGATTTTACATTCAGGGTATGTTCACACGGTGTATAGTATGTGCCGGAATACGCCGGGTGTTTTAGAGCGCGTCTTTCCAAAGCATGGGGGCTGGCCCCATAGGTATTCATTGTTAGCAAAGCGTATACGCTGCTAACAATTGACATGTCACTTTTCTCCCCCGGCGTACAATATGATCGTATTGTACGCGCAGGGGGACGACACGTAACCCATAGCTTTCTATGAGAGCTATGGATTACTGTAATTGCGGCGCGCGTTTTGCCATGTATAACGCGCAATACGCGGTGAAATGCGCTCCAAAATAAGCCATGTGAACATACCCTTAAACGACTGACATAATGATGGAAACGCGATGGACCCCATTGCCGTCAGTCATATAACGGATCCTATTGTAGTCATTGGGAGCCACTGCCGTCAGCCATGATGTAACGGACCCTATCGTAAGCATTGGGCACCGTTGCCGTCAGCCATGTAACGGACCCTATCGTAAGCATTGGGCACCGTTGCCGTCAGCCATGTAACGGACCCTATCGTAAGCATTGGGCACCGTTGCCGCAGCTATGTAACGGACCCTATCGTAAGCATTGGGCACCGGGTTTCCGTCAGCCATGATGTAACGGACCCTATCGTAGGCATTGGGTGCCGTTGCCGTCAGCCGTTATGTAACGGACCCTATCGTAAGCATTGGGCACCGTTGCCGTCAGCCATGATGTAACGGACCCTATCGTAAGCATAGGGCACCGTTGCCGTCAGCCATGTAACGGACCCTATCGTAAGCATAGGGCACTTGTTGCCGTCAGCCATGATGTAACGGACCCTATCGTAAGCATTGGGCACCGTTGCCGTCAGCCATGAAGTAACGGACCATATAGTAAGCAATAGGGCACCGTTTGCCGTCAGCCATGACGGCGCCGTTTGCCGTGTATAAGCGAATCGGTGAAGCGCTCCAAATAAGCCATGTGTAACATACCTTATACGACTGACAATTGATGGAACGCGAGGCCCATTGCCGTCAGTCATATAACGGATCCTATTGTAGTCATTGGGAGCCACTGCCGTCAGCCATGATGTAACGGACCCTATCGTAAGCTTTGTGCACCGTTGCCGTCATCCATGTAACGGACCCTATCGTAAGCATAGGGCACCGTTGCCGTCAGCCATGTAACGGACCCTATCGTAAGCATAGGGCACCGTTGCCGTCAGCCATGTAATGGACCCTATCGTAAGCATTGGGCGCCGTTGCCATCAGCCATGTAACGGACCCTATCGTAAGCATTGGGCGCCGTTGCCGTCAGCTATGTAACGGACCCTATCGTAGTCATTGGGCGCCGTTGCCGTCAGCCATGTAACGGATCTTATCGTAGTCATTGGGCACCGTTGTCGTCAGCCATGTAACGGACCCTATCGTAAACATTGGGCACCGTTGCCGTCAGCCATGTAACGGATCTTATCGTAGTCATTGGGCGCCGTTGTCGTCAGCTATGTAACGGACCCTATCGTAAACATTGGGCGCCGTTGCCGTCTGACATGTCTCGGATCTTATCGTAGTCTTTGGGCGCCGTTGCCTTCAGCCATGTAACGGATCTTATCGTAGTCATTGGGCGCCATTGCGTCAGCCATGTAACGGATCTTATCGTAGTCATTGGGCACCGTTGCCGTCAGCCATGTAACGGATCCTATTGTAGTCATTGGGCACCGTTGCCGTCAGCCATGTAACGGATCCTATTGTAGGCATTGGGCGCCGTTGCCGTCAGCCATGTAACGGATCTTATCGTAGTCATTGGGCGCCATTGCCGTCAGCCATGTAACGGATCCTATCGTAGTCATTGGGCGCCATTGCCGTCAGCCATGTAACGGATCCTATCGTAGTCATTGGGCGCCATTGCCGTCAGTCATGTAACGGATCCAGTGCCGCCTCTGTGATAGAAGCTTCCAATAGAATCTCCAGCGCAGATGTGAACAGCGCCTTAGGTTTGGGATACAGCTTTAAGAAATGGCACATTCCACTCCACCCCTATCTATAACAAATTGAATCTTTTTTGGATGCCCATGTTTTGGACTTATTGGGGTATACCACTGGACACGTCGTCTATTGAGTATTAACAGGATAAAGCAGAGTTGTATGATTTGCGCAGTGTAGGACTCTGTGCACACTGTTTGTTTTTTTTTCCCAGAAGTATTTGTATGCCATAACCAGCAATGAATCCAAAACACAGAAGTGCAACGCCTTTCCATCATCTTCTCTGTGTAGGCTCCACTCCTGATTTTGGCTTACAAAAAACAGGTGTCAAAAAACTGTGCACTGAGCCCAACCAGCACAGACACTGAGCTCTGCTACTCTGCATCCTAGAGCCCCAGCAGCAGTGACACGACTACAACTCCCAGCATGGCTACTGCTATCCTAGTCCCTTCCATGGTCTGCTCTGCACTTCCTCAGTACACGTGGAAGAGCTCGCCGGTCCCATCGGCATCATTATCTATGGTGGCCACTCGCCCAGTCCTGCGGTCACACCCCCTGTGCCCGGCAGAGTATACAGTTTGCCCGCATGCTCATCCATCATGTGTATATTATCCACACACTGCAGGCCATTCATTAGCGCTGCCCCCGGGCTCCTTGTTCATTACTGGTAATTAGTGGCTGCTGATTGGGCCGAGACTCTCAATCCAATTATGAATGAAAAGTCCTAATTGCCTGCAGGATGGAACCTGCTGTGCACCCGCTGAAGATTAACCTTCCACAGCCTGGACGTTGTCCGGTAGTAGGAAACCGTCTGATAAAAACGAGTCTTCCTTCTCCATTGTACACGGCTTTCAGGAGCTCTGCCTGCTGTCAGTGAATGGAAACCCCCTTGATTACATGCAGAGACTGATGATCGCTCTCGATTTGCTGCAAGTTTTTAGGGTTTAGTCAATCGTGGCTATTTTTTTGCTATTTTTCTGGAGTTGCAATCTTTGAATAAGCCCCTCCAATGTATCAGTATAGGCCAGTGGTCTACAAACTGCAGCTCTCCAGCTACAACTCCCATCATGCCCACTGATCTATCATAATGGGAGTTGTAGTTTCCCAACAGCTGGAGAGCTGCAGTTTGCAGACCGCTGGTGTAGGCGATCCTCTGGAAGATGCTTTTGCTCATTTTGAGGATCTCGTCAAACAAGTCCCCTGATTTTTGGCTTTCTGCAACTTTGGGAGAGGTTAGGCTGGATTCACAGCTTCATTTAATGTACATGCCTGGATATGTGTTAAGTGGATGCCCCAGACAGGCGCCAAATAGTGGGTTCCATCACCCATTGGGTCCTACACAGTTGTCACATTATTATGACCAGCAGCTAATATCCAGAGCCACTGTCTTGAGCAACATCGACAGCAGCTAAGAAGATCAAAGGGAGACCAGCAGCAAATATGGGTGTAGTGATCTACAAGGATGGATTTATGCCAAAATTGGGTGACAGAGCCCCAGATCATAACACTGCCACCACTAGCTTGTGTTCTTCCAGCCATGGTTGCAGCGTGTTTGTTCCCTGATGTATCTTGCCTGACGCACCAACATCCATCCGTTTAATGAAGCCGAAAACGTGACTCATTGGAGAAGACAACCCTTTACCAATCAGCAGAGTCCAGTTTCAAGACTACTGTGAAAATTGAAGCTTTTTCTGTCAATGCTGCTTGGTTAGCAGAGATGCAGCGACATCTGTCTGCTCTGGGGCCCCATACACAGTAGGGTTAGTAGAGAGGTAGTGACATCCATCTGCTCCGGGGCCCATTACACAGTAAGGGTAGCAGAGGTGCAGTAACATCCGTTTTGCTCTGGGGCCCATACACAGTAGGGTTAGCAGAGGTGCAGTAACATCCGTCTGCTCCGGGGCTCCATACACAGTAGGGTTAGCAGAGGTGCAGTGACATCCGTCTGCTCCAGGCCCATACACAGTAGGGTTAGCAGAGGTGCAGTGACATCCGTCTGCTCCGGGGCTCATACAGATTAGGGTTAGCAGAGGTGCAGTGACAGCCGTCTGCTCCGGGGCCATACACAGTAGGTTAGAGAGGTGCAGTGACATCCGTCTGCTCCGGGTCTCCATACACAGTAGGGTTAGCAGAGGTGCAGTTAGCTCCGTATGCTCTGGGGCCCCATACACAGTAGGGTTAGCAGAGGTGCAGTGACATCCTTCTGCTCTGGGCCCCATACACAGTAGGGTTAGCAGAGGTGCAGTGACATCCGTCTGCTCCAGGGCCCCATACACAGTAGGGTTAGCAGAGGTGCAGTGACATCCGTCTGCTCTGAGGCCCACATAGACATGTATGGTGTTATGACAGAGGGTGCTAGGCATTGGCATCGTCTCCCCAGGGCATCAGTAGGGTTAGCAGAGGTGCAGTGACATCCGTCTGCTCTGGGGCCCATACACAGTAGGTTAGCGAAAGTGCAGTGACATCCGTCTGCTCTGGGGCCCCATACACATCGGTGTTAGCAGAGTGCAGTGACTCCGTCTGCTCTGGGGCCCCATACACAGTAGGGTTAGTAAAGGTGCAGTGACATCCGTCTGCTCCGGGGCCCCATACGCAGTAGGGTTAGCAGAAATGCAGTGACATCCGTCTGCTCCGGGGCCCATACACAGTAGGGTTAGTAGAGATGCAGTGACATCCGTCTGCTCCGGGCCCCATACGCAGTAGGTTTAGCAGAGGTGCAGTGACATCAGTCTGCTCCGGGGCCCCATACACAGTAGGGTTAGCAGAGGTGCGGTGACCTCCATCTGCTCCGGGGCACCATACGCAGTAGGGTTAGCAGAGGTGCGGTGACCTCCATCTGCTCCGGGGCCCCATACACAGTAGGGTTAGCAGAGGTGCAGTGACCTCCATCTGCTTCGGGGCCCTATACCTAGTAGGGACCACTGTTGTGTTATACACATGCCTGGTTGCTCCCTAGGTCATTTTGGCAGTGAGCTCTTCCCCTAAGGGCATGTCCCCCCTGCACGGGTTTTCGGCCGGTTTTTCTGCCGGTTTGCGGTTTTTCAGACCGCCTGAAAAACTGGTCGAAAATGAGCACAATTGTGCTCTATGGAAAACCTGTGCAACAGTCCCCACTGCACGTGTTTTCCGCCCGGTGGCAAGACATTGATCAAGCACCATCTTCCGTCCGGTTTTCGGACGGAATCCGTGCTTCTCAATGGGAGGGCTCTTCTCCGCTCATCGTGGAGAAAAGCCGCCCCCCCCCTACCCGCGGCCGTGAGGACGGGCGCAAAACAGGACAAATACCGGCCGGCAAACCGGCCGGTATTTGTCCTGTGCCGTGTGAATGCGCCCTATCGCTGCTCCTCCAACACTTTTGCTGCCCGGTCAGGGACCTGGGGGGGGGGGGCACTGGAGCCCTGACAGCGCCGGAACGGTGATGCCCGGAAAGGTAAGTATAGGATCATTTTCTATTTTAGCACAGTGGGAGGGGGTAGGGAGGTTTTTGGGCCTTGGAAAACCCCTTTAAGGGTCAAGCCGCACAGAGCATCCGCCTTAGGATTCTCGCGTCCAAAAATTGCTGTGGGTCACACAGTTTTGCAGGTGATCTGCAGTTTTACCCACAAATCCATGCGGCTGTTAATCTATTTTACTGTCGTGTGATTTTGTGGGTTTGTCCTCTGTGTAGGCCTCACCCAGATTCTGACAATTATTCTTTTCCAGGAAAGCCGGGTGGCGGCTGCTATTGCTATCCTAGCGCCCATGTTGGTTGTCACCCAGCTTTTCCATTGCCCGGAATAGTAACCCCGCTTAGTTGTGTGGCGATACAACGGTTGGATGGGTCTCTGCATTAAGCTGATTTGTTTCTCTGGATTCTTGGAAAGAGTCTTTCTTGGCCATAAAAATGGTGATAAGTTGCAACAGCCGGGACTCATTGGGAGACTGATTTTAGGGGTTGTTCCTGTGTAGGTGAACGGAGCAGGAGGGTGAAGAGCGGCTCCATCTGGGCAGAGCTTGTATCAGGGGCCCGGATCAAATGATATAAAATAGAAACTGGTGATGACTGGAGTCAGATGGTTCCGCTGTATTGGCCCTAAAATTACAGATGGCAGCGCCATGGATTTATATGTAGCTGGTCTGTAGGGCAGGATCCTGTGTACCCGCCTGGCACAGTTATTCAGGGGTCTGGGATTTGTAGTCTCCTCTGTCCATTTCTCAGCCTCTTCTCCCCTCCCCCAATACACAAGTGAACACACATCATTCACATTGACCTCTTTCCGGTGACTGGAGGAATCTTGCAGAAGCAAAGGGGGAGGGGGTGCACCACTCCCCCACCTCCACCGGCTTCTCCAAATATAATACCCAAGTTCCAGTCATATTATGGGTCCTTTTCTGCATGGAGCAGGCACCATAGAAATGTAAAAATGGCAATATTTGATCTCTTGTACCAGATGACGTCCAAAATTTATATATATATATATCTATCTATATGTGTATAAATATATTTATATATAGTGTGTGTATGTACAGTGCCTTGTGGAAGTATTCGGCCCCCTTGAACTTTTCAACCTTTTGCCACGTTTCAGACTTCAAACATAAAGATATGAAAAAAAAGTGGGACACAATTGTGAAGTGGAACGAAATTTATTGAATATTTTAAGCTTTTGTAAAAAAATAAGACTGAAAAGTGGGGCGTGCAATATTATTCGTCCCCCTTAAGTTAATACTTTGCAGCGCCACCTTTTGCTGCAATTACGTGCAAGTTGCTTGGGGTTTGTTCTATCAGTTTTGCACATCGAGAGACTGAAATTCTTGCCCATTCTTCCTTGGCCAGCTGGAGCTCAGTGGGTTGGATGGAGAGCGTTTGTGACAGCTGGAGCTCAGTGAGGTTGGATGGAGAGCGTTTTGAACAGCTGGAGTCATTTGAGGTTGGAGGAGAGGTTTGGACAGCTGGAGCTCAGTGAGGTTGGATGGAGAGCGTTTGGGAACAGCTGGAGCTCAGTGAGGTTGGATGGAGGCGTTTTGGGGACCAGAAGGTTGGGGGGTCAGTGGTGGGGGTTGGATGGGGGAGCGTTTGGAAACAGTTTGAAGCTCAGTGAGGTTGGATGGAGGCGTTTGTGAGCGTGGAGCTCAGTGGAGGTTGGTGGGGGAGCGTTTGTAAACAGCTGGAGCTCAGTGAGGTTGGTGGAGAGCGTTTGGGACAGTTTGAGCTCAGTGAGGTTGGATGGAGAGCGTTTTTGGGAAAACTGGGGCTGGAGCTCAGTGAGGTTGGATGGAGAGGTATTTGGACAGCTGGAGCTCAGTGAGGTTGGATGGAGAGGGTTTGTGGCAGTTTGGAGCTCAGTGAGTTGGTTGGAGAGCGGTTTGGGAACAGTTGGAGCTCAGTGAGGTTGGATCGAGAGCGTTTGGGAACAGCTTGGAGCTCAGTGAGGTTGGATGGAGAGGTTTGTGAAACAGTGGGCTCAGTGAGGTTGGAGGGAAAGAGCGTTTGTGACGCAGTTTTCAGCTCTTTCCACAGATTCCCCTTTGGATTCAGTCTGGATGTGACTTCCCCTTTTCTAACCCCGGGGAGAGGGTTTTATTTGGGGTAACCTTCCTTGTAGATTTTGCTTTGTTTGGGTCATTTTTTTCTTGTTGGAAGATAAATCTCCGTCCCGGGTCTCGGGTCTTTTGCAGACCCCAAACAGGTTTTCTTCCAGAATGGTCTGTATTTGGCTACATCCATCTTCCCATCAATTTTAACCATCTTCCCTGTCCCTGCTGAAGAAAAGCCAAACCATGATGCTGCCCCACCATGTGTGACAGGGGGGAGGGTGTTTTCCTTGGTCATCATGATGTTGCCCCCACCATGTGTGACAGTGGGGATGGGGTGTTCAGGGGATGAGCTGTGTTTGCTTTTAGCCAAACATATTGTTTTGCATTGTGGCCAAAATTTGGGGGATTTTTGGTTTCATCTGAGCAGAGCCCTTCTTCCACATGTTTGGTGTCTCCCAGGGGCTTGGGGCAAACTGTAAACCAGACTTTTTATGGATATTCTTTGAGAAAATGGCTTTCTTCTTGCCATCTTCCATAAAGGCCAGATTTGTGCAAGTGACTGATTGTTTTTCCTATGGACGACTCTCCCACCTCAGCTGTAGATCTTGCAGTTCATCCAGAGTGATCATGGGCCTCTTGGCTGAATCTCTGTTTCAGTCTTCCCCTTGTTTGAGGGGGAAGGTTTAGAGGGACGGCGGGTCTTGGTAGATTTGCCAGTGGTCGGATAATCCTTCATTTCAATATGATTGCTTGCACATGCTCCTTGGGATGTTTAAAGTTTGGGAAATCTTTTTGTATCCAAATCCGGCTTTAAATTCTCCACAACAGTATCACGGACCTGCCTGGTGTGTTTTTTTGGTCTTCATGATGCTCTCTGGCTTTTAGATAGAACCCTGGACTATCACAGGAGCAGGTGCCCTTTATATGGAGACTTGGTTACAAACAAGGTTTTTTGATTAGGCGATTTCTTTCATAAGGTATTTGGACAAAATTGGAATTATCAGGAGTCTCATGAACCCTTCCTGGGTGTGAGTTTGGGCTCGCGACCCCCCCCCCCCCCCCCCGCCGCAATCGCCGCTAACAACCGGCAGTAACGGCGCCGGTGGGTGGCTCCGCCCACTGGCGCTGTTTTACCCATCAGACCCCCGCGGCAAAGATGGCCGCGGCGTTGAAAAGCCGATCGGGTTGCCGGCATGGTGGTGGGGAAACCTTGGGAAGGTCCGTCACTTCCATGGCCGGTTTGCCCCACTTCCTCCGCAGACAGGAAGTGGGGAAACCGCCATCTTTGTACACCCTAATTTCATTGCCTTTGCAATGCATTAGGTTGTATTAACAATCGCGCCACCTAAATGGTCAAGTACCATAGGTGGCCTCAATGTTACAGTAAAAAAAAAAATAAAGTTTTAAAGTACAAAAAAAGTATTAAAAGTTCAAATCACCCCCCTTTCCCATTTTACAAATAAAATCATTAAAATAATAAAAGTTACATATTTGGTATCGCCGGTCCGAAAAAGTCCGATCTATTAAAAATATAACATCCTGTATCCTACGCTGAACACTAGAAGAAAAAAAATTCCAAACGCCAAATTCGTTTTTTTGGTCATTTTTACGTCACTCAAAAAATGGAATAAAAATATCAAAAAAAGTCGCATGCATTCCAAACTGCTAGCGATAAAAAGTACACTTTAGCCCGCAAAAAAAGCTTTCCTCACTGACGTCCATAGGTGTTAGTACAAAAAAGCTATTGGTCCACAAAATGGCGCCGTGGCGCAAATTTCAAAAATAGAAAATGTTTGGAAATTTTTTTTACGGTACCAAAACATAACGGAAACCCTACATGTTTGGGGATTGCCGGATGCGTAACAACCTGTAGAATACAGATAAACACTTTATATTTACCGAAGATTGAACGCCCTAAAAGCAAAACCCCCGCAAAAAATGGCGAAATACTTTTTTTTTTTTTCCCAATTTGCCCACTTGGAATTTTTTTTCGGTTTCCCCGTATATTTTATTAGATTTGTGATAAAACCAATTAGAAAGTACATCTTTTCCGCAAATAAATAGGCCCCATGTGGTGTAAAAATAAAAAAGTTATGGCTTTCAGAAGGCGAGGAGGGAAAAACGAACGTGTCACCCCAAAAAAACGCCGGGTCCTTAAGGGGTTAAAGGTTTATAATATGTGGTGCACAAGGCTACAGAGCTTTAAGGGTTAAAACTTGTAATTGTTTATTTAAGTTAATCTCCTGTGGAGAGAAGACTCAGCAGGGAGTGACTCCCCATGGTCCGACTGCAGCTTGGAGCAATTGGATAAGAGAGCAGAGAGGTGGTTCATAACCTCGAGAAACTTGTTAACACTAGCATTAGATAAAATCTTTATCTCCTGAACAAAGCAAAATCAGAACAGCAATGTATTTGGCAATGGTCTTCATTTACCTTTCCCTACATGTTAAAGCTAATTATTGTGGTCTGTATTCTCATACTTCTAGTGTCTCCTGAGATCCATGAACGAACACTGGTTGCCGTGAAGCCGGATGGGGTGCAGCGCAGGCTGGTGGGAGAAATCATCAAGCGTTTTGAGCGACGTGGCTTCAAGTTGGTGGGAATAAAAATGCTGCAGGTAAAGTCTGAGCGTGTGGCCATCCGTGAAGACTCTGGGTATAAGTGACCAAGGCAGTGCTACGACATGGCTGCCTATGGTTGGAGCTTTTTGTCCCAGTTTATAGTAGGAACAGCAGCTCTGAAGTACAAAACTGCTGCTTTAAGAAGTGAAATACAAGTAATTTTTGTGACCATTCTTTAGTGAATTAATCTGCAGTCTTGTACAGGACCCCAAATATCCCATTACGATGGGTAGTGCCAAATGACAAACTCCTCTCTGCTGCATCTCTGTAGAGTGGGGCACATTTATTATGGCAATTGTAACAGAATTTTTGCGCAAAAATACTTGTTCAAATCAGGGCTGTGGAGTCGACAAGCCAAAGCCCCGACTCCGAAATTTCCCAAACCTCCGACTCCTGACTCCCTCATACACGGCGCATGTTTAAGTGATAACTTTACTGTAGTAAAATGGTAACATCAGGCTGTTTATCACCTTATGATACAATAATCAAGCTATTTAGGCAGAACAGACACTGACAAGCAAAAGGGTAACAATGTTTTGATCTTTTGAACACTTGTGGGGAGAGTTGAAGAAAAATCTGTATTTGTATCCAAGAAGAAGAGACCTGGGATCAGATTTTAGTCAAGATTCAGAGCCCAGAAGGATTCAGGCAGTATTGAAAATCAAAAGGTGGATTTCCCAAATACTAACAAAATAATAAAAATTAACATTTTGATTTTTAGGAGCAAAACAGTAACAATGCAGTTACAGGAAAGAATCTGCAGAACTAAGCAGATGCTAAATACTTGCAAGTCAAATGTATGTGTAAGATGACTGTATATAAAATTACAGTATCCTCATGTACAAAGCTGCAGTGGATGGAGAGATATGGAGCCTGAAAGTCACAAGTTCAAACCATTGTTACCATTTTGCTTGTCAGTGTAAATATATTTATTGGATACACTTTTAGAACACACAAAAAATTGTAAATATGCAAAACACTGCAGGAAACATTTGTGGAGTCTGAATTTGTTCTGAGAAATAGTATTGCCTCCATCAGATCCTGCATACATGACCTCATCATCTGATTCATTATTTCCAGGCTAGAGAACGGCCTCTCTACACAAACTTGGGTTGGGGGCAAAGCGGTGACAATAGGGGCAAAAATCTCTAACAATGTCAGGGTATAAAGGAATTGCCTCAGCCACAGTCAGTTTTGATGAATGGTTGAACTCTTCTACTTTTAAAAGAGGAGAAAAACTTTGCTGAAATCTGTTTGCCCTGGGAGCAGAATCTGTTCCCCTGGGGCAGCGCTTTGCCTGCTCCATGTCATCAATTACACTCCTCATGTGATGAGGCTGAAGATATGGGAGCAGTAGCACTGGCCGGACCCAATTCCTTTTGCTCTTTGCATCGAACTAACTGGACCGACTAATTATATATTTTGGGAGTCGGAGTCGGTCCCTTTTATGACGACTCCTTCAAAATAGGCACCGACTCTGACTCCACAGCCCTGGTTCAAATGCTTTATATCACATTTATTAAACCTTGCCCGTTGTTTGCAGATCTCGCGTACAGCTCTGCAACCCATTATCATGGCCTGCTCGCTTGGATGTTTTAACAATCCTGCCCGAAAACTCGGATCCTTGTACTTGTGATTCAGCAATTGTTCTTTCATTATAGTTCGGTGTTTATAGGATATGACGGAGATTTAGGATGAGAGCAATGCGTTCTAGTAACCCCGAAAGGTTTGTTCGTTTCCTTCAGCCGTAAAGTCTTGGCCCCGGGGGGAGAGCCCCATAAAATTTGGATATTGAATGCTGGTCGCAAAAAGGGAAAGGAAATAATACGATTTGGACGATGAAAACCCCTTTAAGACAGTATATCCAATGTTAAAGGGGTCATCTCACTACAAGGTTGTGTTTTTTATTTTAAGATCTTTTCTCACTACATTGTTTAAATCTTACTCGGTCGTTTTTTTGGGTTTCACTTTGAGTTAAAGGGAGTTTTTTACTGCTTCTACGAGGCTGCAGTGAAGCCAGGTCTTAGTTTATAGCAACCAGTGCTGGCAGCCTTCAGGAAGATAAACGGGTTGTAGCTATAGCGATGAGGAGCTGTTTTGCAGCCCAAAAAGAGGGGATATCTGGGAATGGTTTTAGGCCCTTTTAAAATGGACACATATTCCCAAAAGTGATTGTTTTTGAAAGATCTTGAAGAAAAAAAAGCAGCGATCCTTGTGTGAGAAGCCCCTTTTGGAAGGTCAATGCCCTCTCCTGACAGGTCTGTGTTAAAAAAACATTGTTTTCCCCGGGAAACCTAAAAAATTCTGGGCCTCTTTCTTTTACTCTGTGTTGTGCTGTTCCTCTGTTATTCCTTTGAGAAATCCGTCAGCTGGGTGTTACCAATTTTGGTGTGTGTCCCTGCACAGTCTGACATTGTCCAATCAGGGCTGTTAGTATGTGCAGGTCACACCCAGCGACGGATTCAGTAATACATTTCCAGGAGGAATTACAGAGGAACAGCACAACAGAGAAAATTAGAGAAGAGGGCTAAGGGAAACAAGGGGAAAACACAGAGTTATGGGGAAAGAGGTGGGGATTTTTTTTCACGGGAAGACAAGGATTTACTAAACCAGACCTGTCAGGAGAGGTCACAGGTTCTTTTTAAGGGTAGTGATGCTGTAAAGAGGGGAGGGGAGGGGTCTTCTATAAGGTGAAAGAGGGCCTGAATCATTGCTAGTCCTACTATTACTGTTGCAGGCTGTTGTATTGGTTTTCACCAGGTTCATAGTCACCGCTGTGTCTTTGTTGATGCCAGCACCTTGGTGGGCACTGCCATTGGGTGGACAGGAATAATTTGTAATTTCGTGTTTCTCAGGCCTCCGAGGGGATCCTGGCACAACATTATCATGATCTGCAGAGGAAGCCTTTCTATCCTGCACTTCTACATTACATGGCGTCCGGACCTGTGGTAGCAATGGTAAGTGCCTGCGGAGGTACGGTGCGCGAAGCCTTGGTTCACATCTGTGTCAGAGGTTCCCTTTGGAACCTCAATCATAGCCCTGGAACCAGAGACTTCTAACAACAGACACGACCGATACATGTCGGACCCCATTGACCACAGTAGGGTCCGTCAGGTTTCCGTTCTGGTGTGTTTCATTTTAAAGAAAAAAATATGGCTGCGTGCCCCTCCCCGTCATTTTTGAAGGAATCTCCAGTGCAGATGTGGTCGGTCTGTATTTGAATGTTTTTGATTTTACAAAAATCAAGACAAAAAGTGTCATGTAAATACACCTGAGCTATTAAAGGGGTTATGTAACCATGCTGTCTCTGAGCCAGGCGGTTCCACAGCTTCAGGCTCCCACTTCCCGTTCAGGCTGTGGATGGTTCTACAGCTTCAGTCTCAGACTTCCCAGTCAGGCTGTGGGCGGCTCTACAGCTTCAGGCTCCCACTTCCCGATCAGGCTGTGGGCATTTTTACAGCTTCAGGCTCCCACTTCCCGATCAGGCTGTGGGTGGTTCTTAGCAGTGTCTGACATATCAGCTCTGCTATTACTAGCTGATCCTGTTAGAGGGACATTAATGCTGGAGTGGTGGACAAGACTATAGAGCTGTAAGTGGTTAGAGCTTACAAGTAATGTAAAGAATCTCCGTCTTGCAAACAACGCACAGCAGGGAGTGACGACACCATCCCGGCCAAAGCCTGTTGGAGCAGAGAGGTGGTCAGTAACCCAGGGAGGTCTGTGTACACAAGCAGCAGAACTGTTCTAGCTCTGATGAGAAGCAAAATCAGAACAGCAATGTAGCTGAGCACCCTCTTGCTTATATTTGGAACTAAAATAGAAATGAATGGGGAGAACAGTCACAGGCGCCGCCCTCTTCGTTCTATGACCCGGTTGGCTCCCAGCTAGTTATGGGCCAACTTGTTACAGATATTTCTTAGTGAGAACACAATACAAAGTGAAACCGTTCTCCCTTCATGGGGTTTAAAAAGAAGAAAAAAAAAAAAGTAAACATAAGTGCAAAACAAAGAATAAAAGTTAAATAATAAAATAAAAATAAATATTTTATAAAAAATAATTGTGCATACATTACACACAAAATAAAACCCTACACACATTAGGTATCCACACAGCTGTAATAACCTGTAAAAATTAAATGTGAAATGTGAATGGTTTAAAAAAAAAAAATTGAAAAAAGTAAAAAAAAAATGAACTTAAAATTATTCCCCTATAAAGTACAACTCGTCTCGAATAAAACGAGGCCTCATTCAACTGCATCATTGAAAAAATAAAGTTACAACTGTGGAAACACAAGGAGGGAAAAACTAAAAAAAAATGTTCTGGTCACTAACTACTCTTCAGGCCTGGGGGTTAAGTCTATGGGCGACAATACTATGGCCTGGAATGTGGGTTGTACGGTTTTCTTTTGCCTATGGTTGGGGGGCTTCTACATTGGGGTGTATATGTGTGTGTGTATATATATATATATATATATATATATATATATATATATATATATATATATATATAACACACACACACTTTATGTGTAAAGACACCTCTATTAATTTTGATATCTATCGGGTGTGTTTATATGTATATATATATTACACTTTTTTTTTTTTTTTTTTTTTTTGGAAATGTAGTATGAACCCAACCTTAATGGGGCAAATTTAACATGTAACCCAGATCCTTGTGTGTTTCTCTCTCTCCAGGTTTGGGAGGGACACAATGTAGTAAGATCCTCCCGTTTGATGGTTGGGGAAACCGATTCTTCTCAGGCCAGGCCTGGTACAGTGCGAGGAGACTTCAGTGTCCATATCAGCAGGTGAGTATGTGGAAAATTCTATCCTAGAGCCCTAGCAGGGCTTCCCTTCACCGAACACAAAGATTTAGGGCCTCATTTCTGAAACCAGTCTGACATCAAGACTGTCTTTGTTGCCCATAGCAACCAGAGTTCAGCTTTTATTTCTTGTACTGTGTTCTATTTGGTTGCTATGGGCAATAGAGACAGTTGTATTGTTGGGGGATGTTCACTTGGCTTATTTGGACGCTGATGTTTCAGCACCCAAAACGGCATCAAAACCTCGCCTGAAATGCGCTTCTTCAGAAGGTTTAAGACTATTTCTCGGTGCGTTTTTTTTTTTTTTTTTTTTAACATGGTTTTTGGATGAGGTTTTCAACACCGTTTTCATACAAATTAATAGCCAGGTCAAAAACCATGTCGAAAAAATGTTTCAGAAATGTGTCAACGCGCTGAGGTTTTAAAGCTTTCCATGGTTTCCTATGGGGATTTGACATCGAGAATTGACATGACGCTTCTTTTTCAGTGCCCAAAGAAGTGCGTAAAACGTGTGTAAAAAAACCATCGGAATCAATGAAAATGAACTGGGGGCATTTTGGAGGCTTTTCTGATGCTGTTTTCGGAGCAGAAACGCTGTGAAAACCGCATCAAAATCGTCCGTGTAAACATAGCCTTAGACCGTGTGTTGCCCTGTATTTAAAGGGGATGACCTCTCGTGAAGTAGGGTCTGCGGCTGGCTCTGAGCAAGCTACGAGTCATTTTCTGAGAACGGAAAGGTGGCCGCACACTCGCTCAGCTATATTTTTGAAATGCTACGGGAACTAAATTCGGAAAATTGCGCAAGCGCGACCAGATTGGAGTCTGGAAGGAATTTTTTTTTCCCTAAAATGAGGACAATTGGTTTCTACCTCATTGGGGGAGGGTTGTCTTCCTCAGGATCAACACAACAGGCTGAACTGGACGGGTGTCCGTCTTCTTTCGACCTTGCAAACTGTATAACCCTGGAGAGAATCACAAAAGGCAAATATCTCCTGAACCCCCAGTAACTACACCCCTGTGGCCAACATTACTGCTTCCAAAGGCAAATCTGTCTATTTGTAGGACTGTGTTCCTAGAAACGGGAGGCTTTTTGGCTACTTGGGAGTCTGGGAAAGCTGGATGACAATGGGGGTCATAGTGGTAGTTGCTGGGTGACTGATATAAGGGGAAGCCAATTAGTTTTGTTACATATACTTTAAGGCCATATGGTCAACTGGTTTTACTCACCCCACTCAGATACATAGCTCCAGCTCGCCCTATAGGTTTTTAAAACCACTGGTCTGATGCATAGTGTCTTATGATGACTTTTCACCTTTCCCTCATGTGTCCGGTCTTGTGATATTTATGTTATGTATCATTTTGGATTTTGTTGAAAAGCTATATCCTCCTTTGATCCTGACCTCCTAGATTTGTTTGGCTCTTATTACAAAATTAGTACGGTTGAAAAGAGACGTGTCAAAGTTCAACCAAGGGTGGGTGAAGGGAGGGAGACCAGGATTTTAAGTCCAGGCTCCCCCGGGTTTATTGCCGGAAACCCCTCAGGCAAGAACCAATCGTCCAGTAGAGCCCCCATCTCTGCCCCCAGAGCCCCCCACCAGCCAGGATCCAGAATTTTATATGGTAATACGTTTAATAATCTTTCGTTTCAGGTAGTTATTAAGCCTTTTTAAAACCCCTCACCTTTTCTCTGTGACCAGCTCCTCAGTGGCTATTCCAAAGATTTACAGTTCTCACGTGAGAACGCTTTTCTCCTCTGGAGATTGAAACCCCCTTTTTCTCCAAAACCCAATGGGGGTGTCCCTTTTTCTTTTGAGGGGGGTTTTCATGAAATAAATTTTCACCATATTTTTATTGTACGGACCATTCATATATTCTATACAAATTAATCAGGTCTCCCCAGAGCCATCTTTTCTCAAAAAATAAATGTCTTTCCCCCATAAGTTTTTTTTGCTCGTTTTTGCACTTTCTAGCTCCATTAATTTTTATAAATGGGCCCCCGGGGCTGAAAAAGATATTCTAAATGAGGTCAAACCTTGCTTTGTACACGGTGAATACATCCTTGTCCCGCGAGTCAGGCCTCTTTTAATTTCACGCCAATATCTTGCCTGCCTTAGAGGCGTGATTGACACTGCATGCTGTTCTGTAATCTATGATCTACAAGAAGCCCAGATCTTTCTTAAAAAAGGCGATTCCCCAATTTTTTCCCCCCAAAGGGGTGTCAAACTGCGGCCCCTCCAGGGGTTGGGGGTTTTAACTAAAACTCCCATCATGCATTTGTAAATTCTAAAACAGGGGGCAGGGGATGGGAAAGTTTTTTTTTAAATTTCCCAAACAGCTTTGGAGGATTTGCAGTTTGAACCCCCCCCCCCCCCCCCCCCCCGTTACGCCCTAGGGGAATATGATTCCTCCCCGGGTTTAAATTACCTATTTTACATTATCCTGTTTCTGAGACTTGCGTCCCTTTTTGGAAGGATCGGTCACTACAAAAGTTTCATATTTTTTTATTGTAAAATTCTTCACAAAAAAAAAAAAAATCCACTGTATCCTCTGCACTTTGCCCGCAGGAACATCATCCATGCCACCCAAACTGGGTTTGGAGGGGGCCCGAGAAGGAAAATCGGCTTGTGGTTTAAACAAATGAAGATTTGATAAAAACCTGGGAAAAAAGGGAATTAGATGACTTTTTATAAAGTTTAGTGCCTGTTTCTGGGGCCCCCCCTAAAGGCCCCCGGGCCCACGAACCCTCACACCCTGCGGGGGGGGCCCGAAAAAAAAAACTTCACGGTGTTTCATTTCGAAAAATGATGGGATAGCCCCACCCCTTTTGGTTTGGGTTGTGGATCTTGGGCCATTAAAGGGCCCTCCCCCCATCAGGGTGTTACTGTTCAATAAACGTTCCCCTTTATATATAACCGCTGTGTCCCCGGTGTCTCTTTATACCGTCCGCCCCCAAACAGACACCCCAGCCGGTGGGGGAAAGGCTTTTTCCCCATTGCCCCCTCCCTCCCATGGGAATTTTCCTGCTCTGTAAATCTTGTGGGGCCCCTTTTGCTCTCCCCTTCGAGGTGTTTTTTGTGTTAAAACCCTTCAAAACCCCCGTTGGGGAGCCCATATCGGAGTTTTTCCCCAGAGAGCCCCAAAAATACTTGGGGGGGGGGGGTTTTGGGGGGTTTTCCCCAGAAAAAAACATAAATTTCCCAACAAAAAAACGGGGCCCCCCTTAAATGGGAAAATTCCCCTTATAAAAATAGTTTTTTAGCCCAGATCATAAAACGCTTTAAAAAAATTAGTTTTCGTGTCTCCTGTTTTG
>JAODAL010037972.1:0-39754 GCA_025379985.1 Phyllomedusa bahiana | reverse complement strand
GGCCTGGGAGAAACGTGGCTCATTGTGGTGGTCCTCCCCGCCGAAAGCAACGCAGCACAGCAGCCCCCCCAGTGGCAGGGGCCATTGCAGCCAGTCAAGGTCCCCCACCTCTGAAAGGGAGCTGTATCTTTTTGACATCATCTCCCATCCAGATGTCCTGCTCCTCACTACTCAGGGGCGCCAGAAAGCTTCACGAGGCGTTTGCAAAGAACAACAGTAGTCAACGATCCTAATTTGAAAGCAGCTGACCGTGCTCCTGCCAAGTTTTTGGTACTGGCCCTCTTTTCCAAATGGTGATTTGCCCCATTCGGGAAACAATCTAGTGCCGGCCGAATGGGGAGTTCCAAGCGAATTTTTTTTCCCAAAAGGGCAGTACCAGCACTTCAAAAATATTTAAAAAAACGAAGGGGGGCCAAAAACCTTAAGCTTATCGTTTGCCCCAAAGGGTGAAAACGGAGCGCGGACTTCTGGAGCGTAAACTACGGCGGGGCCAGTAAAGTCCTTTACGCCCACTGGGTGAATGTGCCCCGGGCCCCGGGCACACCAAACAACTTGGCAGGAGACGCCGCTTTTCCCTCCACGTTGTCAAAACCTGCTGCTCCGCGCCAATGTCCCCCTCCTCCCCCTCCACCACCATCTCAGCCTCCAAAAGTACTGCTCGATCATCCCCAAAAGTGTAGGGCACAGGGGTGTCACGCAGTTTACACCTGGCTTGCCTCGGCGAACGAAGTCAAAACAGGGAAAAAACTGCTCCGCGTCATGCGCAAGAAGTCGATTGTGGCTTTCTCCGCCCCAAACTGCAAATCGGAACCATGGGACGGACAAGGGGAGGAACATGGTGTCCGCTTTTGCACCGAAGAGGGATGCCCATGCGCCCTCAGGGGCCACTTGTTCAATTTGGTTGTAAAAAGGTTCCCTGAAGTCTTCCACCGATTTTCAAACATTCTGAAAATGTCCGGAAAAGGGGCTGCACTTTATCCATTTGTACAAAGCCAGAATCACCCTCCAGAGTTGCAGCGGCAGAACGGCCCCCCCCCAAACACACTCTGATATGCGATGTTTCCACCCCTTTAATTCCCCTGCAATGTTGGGGGCCACTGTATGAACAAGAAAGGCCCCTTAACGTTTTTTGTGTCCAGGCAGACAGAATACCCCGTGTAACTTTGAGTCAGCCCTTGGGAGCTATGTGTAACCTCCGTTTGTTGAGGCCTTCGAGGAGGCCACGTTTTTTGTCGCGCCAGGGGCACAGGATGAATAAAGTCTTCCCCTGCTTCATTCCTGGAACAGATGCAAAAATCTGTCTGGGCAGGGCGGAGACGTGGGACTAATTGTGGCCCCATGATCCGGTGGGGGTGAAAAAGGAGGAGGAGGACATTGGGGGCAAAGCTTGTTTGGGGAAATGAGTGGATTTTTACCCAGGTGACAAGAAGGGGGGAGCAGGAGCAGCTGGAGGAGGTGGATGGAGAGAGGAAAACGAGGCAGATGACCCCCCCAAACACCATGGCGTAAAACAGGAAAAGAGGCAGGAGCCCCTCGGAGTCAAATTTTGCAGATGGGCCCCCAGCATGCGATTTGCCCCGGTAGTGACGCCGAAAGTCACATCAGGAGAGGGGTACTTTTGGCTCTCCACCTTATTTGGCCCTCGCTTTACCGGGCCAAAAAGGGGTTTTTTTCCCCGTATTGAAATGGGGGACAAACTCAAATACAAAGGGGGAAAATTTTCCCTTTAATCAGTTGGCCACTGCCTATTTGCGGAAATCTCCCTCCTCTAAACCGGTCCTGGGGGGGGGGTTTTCCAAAAAGCGCCACGTACTACCCCCCCAGCGGCTGCTGGGGAAGGTTGGGGGGTAGGACAAAACAAGTTTCCATAAACAGAAACCTTTTGGAGTCACTGATGACAGTTTTCCCCTTTCCCACCCCCTTTTGAGGAGGTATTCGCCAGCAGAAAGCAGCAGCAGGCCCTTTGGAGCAGTCCCTGAAAACAACGGGTTGGGTGGCCAAATTTTGGGAAACAGCACTCTGCCACCCCCATTTTCTAAATCCGCCAGACAAACGGGGGCACCAAATTTGGATGTGGGGCCGCAATTTGGGGCCGATTTGGGCAGTGGGAAAAGGGCGTCTTGCCCGGCCATAGTGTGGAAATAAAGACGGGTTTTTCAGTCCCGGGCGGGGGGCCAATCTTAACCCCAAGGAGAACCCGTTTGTCCAGGGGTAAAAAAAATTTTGGGAAGGGCCCTGACCTTTGTCAAGAGGGAATCAGGCTGGATGGCCGGGAAAAATTTCCACAAAACCAATCCCTTAGGGGGTAAACCCTACATCAGCCATGACCCCCCAAAACCAAACTGGGGAAAAAAATGAGTCTGGGTTAAAACTACCTGCCTCACCACTATTTTTGATTCCCCCCACCCCCCCCTGTTTGCCACACATCTGCTGCAATTTTCTAAATCCCCCTACCCCTTTTTACCAGGGACGGGGTTTGGGCCAAACCCCACCTTCCAAACTCTTTTCATTTTGCCACTGCCCCTTACCTCTTTCCTGGTTTGTGGGGTTTTTGGGGGCCTGCCCTCCACACGTGTCATTGTCCCACTCTGGGGCCTACCCTTTTTTATGCCCCTCCAAATTTTCTTTGTCCCCACTTTTCAGACCTAAAGCTCCCTGCTGGGTTTGCTGCCGTGAACCCCCCAAACACTGTGCCCATTGTGCCACTGTCTGACCCATCTGCGCTGGGGTGGCTCTGCCGGACCTCCACACTCTGTAAATTGTGCCACTGTCTGACCCAAATGTTTGGTTTGCAGTGGCGCTTCCGTACCTACACCCCTGTGCATTTTTCCCACTTTGGCCAAACTCCTTTTTTTTCCAAACCTTCCAGAATGTCATTGTGCCACTCCTACCCCTACTGCTGCGTGGCTGCTGCCTTGACCTCCACCCCGTTTTCATTGCCCCCACTCTTGGCGTATTCCTTTTTTGCCATCTCCAGAATGCCCATTGTGCCACTCCCCTAAACCTCCTGCGTTTGCTGACCTGCAAAACCCGTGACTATTTGTTTCGATTATAAACGACAAAAGTTGAAATCGGCACAGTTTTTTTTTGGTAAAGGTTTTTTTAAGTTTAAAGGGCGAAAAATTTAGGTTAAAATCTTGCACATCTTTTTAAGATCGGGGGCCAATTTTTCGGCGCTTCCCTGAAATTTTTTGGGGGGCCCCAGAAAATCAATTACAGAATAGGGGCTTGGTGAGATGTGTGTGCGACTTTCCATGAGGGGAATTTTGAAATGGTTGCGATTGGCGGGAAAAATCAAAAACCCTTTCTTTTTCCCTAGAAAAAGCTTTTCCTTTTCGGGCCTCAGTGTCCCCTCACTCCAGAGCAAAGGACGTGCGCTCTGCTTTTTGCCCCAAACAGCCCCCGAAAATTTTAAAATTTCCTTCAAAAGAGAAACCCTAATTTTATTACTGGGGACCCTTTAAACTTTTTAAGTTAATTGGGAGATTGGAAGAATTTATATAGTTTGGGTTTAGAAAATTTTTTAAAAGGAGCATTTTCCCCGCTGTAAATTCCAGGGGCAGGGGGAGGGGGGCCCCAACGGGGGGGAAAAACAAAAACAAGCCTATACCAATACGGGTAAAGTTCCCCAAGATTTTAGTGTAGCCCCATTGCAATGGGTTTTAAATTATTAACGGGTTATTCTATTGAAAAAATTTCCGGGGATATTGGGCAGCCTGAACTTAAAGGATACCCATTTTTTCTATTTAACTGCGGGTCCTTTGTTGGGTTTAAAAAATTTCCAATTTTTAATTATCATTTATACATTTCAGATGGGTTTGTTTCTTTTTAAAATTTTGTCCATTCCCCCCTTTTTTTGATAAAACCCCCTTTTGTTTTTAAATTAAACCCGGGTAAAGTCAGCACAGTTGTTTGGGTTTCCCAAAAATTTACCTTTTAATTTTTTTTGATTTTGGGGGCCCCAACTAAAAGCTTGGTTCTTTGGGAGGCACCTTGCACAAAAAATGTAAAACTGCAATTTTGAAGTCACCACGGGTGAATTGAAAGGTTTCCAAAAAAATACCTTTTATTTCCGAATACTTTTCAGATACGGGGTTTTTTCACTTTGGGCCCTTTACAGTTTTTGTTCTTTTGAAAAACCTTGCATTTAAAAATGTTAATACTGAAAATTTTTTAGTCACCACGGGTGAATTGAAAGGTGCCAAAAATATCTTGTATTATCCGAATACATTACAGAAAGTGTTTTTTGCACTTTTGCCCGGGGTTCCCAAATTTTGTTGAAGAGCCCCTTTTGCTTTTAAATTTGAATCCGGGAAATTTTGGTAGTTACCACGGTAAAATGATGGGTGCCAAAAAAAACCTTTTGTTTAAACCGAATACATTACAGATACGTGTTTTTTCACTTTGGGCCCTACACTTTGTTAAATTGGGAAACCCCCCCCCCACCCTTGCATTTTAAAGTAAAATACTGAAATTTTTTTGTCACCACAGGTAAATTTTTGTTTAGGTGCCAAAAAAAAACCTTTTTTTTCCCGAAATACTTTTTAAAAATTA
Organism: Phyllomedusa bahiana; assembly: GCA_025379985.1. Classification (NCBI taxonomy): domain Eukaryota; kingdom Metazoa; phylum Chordata; class Amphibia; order Anura; family Hylidae; genus Phyllomedusa; species Phyllomedusa bahiana. The sequence continues at coordinate 35,200 of JAODAL010037972.1, read as the reverse complement.
CTTTTTTTTTTCATTTTGGGCGCAGGCACCCTTTGTTAAAAAACAATTTTTGAAAGGTAAATTTGAATACAGCAATTTTGTAGTCACCACGGGTGAATTGGGGTTTGCCAAAAATTCCCCTTTATTAATTTTTAAAATCCCTTACAATACTTTTTTTTGCATTTTTTGGGCCCAGCCCAAATTTTTGTTGATAGACCCAAACCTTGCATTTAAATTTGAATCCAACAATTGTGTATTTAACCACGGGTGAATTTGGGAATAGGTAAAAAAAAAAAAAAACCTTTTTTTAAATCCTAAATACTTTTTTCTGATACGGTTTTTTTTTTGATTTTGGGGTGCACTACAGCTTTGTTCATTACCAGCTTGAAAGTAAATCTGAAAACAGAAATTTTTAATACCCACCGAAAAGGTGAATTAAAAAAGGTGAAAAAAAAACCCGTGTATTATACGAAAACATAACAGATACGTGTTTTTTGATTTTTGGCGCACTACAGCTTGTTCTTTTACCACTTGCCCCGGTAAATCTGAAAAAACCCAATTTTATAGTCCCCAACGGGTAATTGAAAGGTGCAAAAAAATCCCGTGTTTTTTTTTTTTCCGAAAACATAACAGAAAACTTGTTTTTTTAAACTTTGGCGCACTACACTTTGTTCATTGACGCATCTTGCACGTAAATCTAAAAACAGAAATTTTTTTATAGTCCCACAGGGAATTGAAAGGGGGCTAAAAATACCGTGTTTTGAAAAAAACAAACAATACGGTTTTTTTGCACTTTTGTCCATCCAGAAATTTTTGTTTTGTTTAAAGGGGGTTTTGAGAATAGCTGTGTTTGCCGTCTTTTAATAAGAACTTTCCAAAATTTTCCATAGCTTCTCAAATTTTTATATTTCTGAACTTGGAGCAAATGCAGGGGGTAAGCAACAAAAGGGGGTAGCACATGGAGGGAAGGGAGGAAGAAGGTGCTCCTTCCAGGCTGGGACAACACCATGCCACAATCGTCGTTGCAGGACCGTCAGGCCTGTCCATCGCTGGGTCAGCCCTTGAATCTCAGTAATGAACAGGTCGCCAATTGCCCCTTTGTGGTCATGCAACCCGCATCCAGCATCTTACCTCCTCGTCCTCCCATCACGGCCCCAAATTTTCCATCAGCATCATCACATCCGTCCAAAAAATAAACAGCCTAAATGCAACTCGGTACCCACCACGTGATAATCCATTTCTGAAGACCCTTTGGTGACAAAAATTTTGGGGTTTGGGGTCAAAGGGATGTTAAAAGATCAAAGGATAATTAGTCTGCTCTGACGCCCGTTACTGAAGCCCTCAGGGAGGAAATAAGCCGGGGGAATCGGCAAAAATCCCGGGGGGCGGGAACCCCTTTTCAGGCCCTCTTGCTTAGCCCGCACTTCTGATGCAGAAAGTCAGAGGACGACCCAAGTCACCTGTGTTGTTTATGATGGAAGAAGATACGACATTGCGGATCCATCGTGTCTTTATTCCACGCAGAATTTGCTTGCAAGCGCTTCCAATCAAGTGGACGAGGAGGAAGACGATGGGTGTAGTGTCAACACGGTCCCGCCACAACAAAGTGAGATTGGCGGTCGTGCAGGAAGTCCCTGATATGATTCCCGCCAGCCACGGTCAGCGCAAACCCCGCTCCTCGCTTACGCCCGTCAAAAGGTCCCATGACCTTCTTTGGGCCTTCTTTTGAGCAAGCCTCTGATTCACCCAGTGATGTCATAATCTGCCTTTTCCGTAAACGCCTAAGTAAGATGCAAGAACCTTAGTGTTTAAACCACCACCAACATGTTCTAGTCACATGCAAAGCGTATGCATGAGTTTTAATGGAGGGAACACCTGGCCAAGAAAAGGCGCAGACCCGAGGCCAGCCTTCTCCCAACCACTGTCACACACCCTCTGTCTCCGCCTCCTCCTCCTCCCCCACCAACCAAGCGATCCTCAGCTGTCCCATGTCCCCTCCTCAGGTCATGATCAGGGATCAAGCCCTCCGCTTATTCAGCCTCCACATGTCGCCCAATACCACCAGCACCAACCAAAGACCCCATCCTAACCCTTCTCCCCCCAGTTTGATGACCATGTCACCGCCGTACAGCAGCGCCAGTCTGAGCAGCCAGCCTACTGACATCAGGTTTGGGAGGCAAGAAAGAAACACTGTAGTTGACAACCCAACCATGTCCCAAAGCCAAAAGCCTGAATTCGGCATTGCCAGCTTTTGGCCTTGGAAATGTTTGCCTTACCCGATGGTGGACACAGAAGGGTTTTCCAAGCCCACGTCATTGGCCCTTGCCTGCCCCAATACCAGATGCCGAGACAGGCATATTCTTTGCCAGAAAAGACGTTCCCTGGCCCTGGCCAGCCACGTTCCATCTAAAATTTCAATAGCGCGTAGTCCCCTGCATCTGTGGCCGGTAAAGTACCATCTGACCAACCGACACATGGACGAGTAATCACCGGCCAGGCCACTAAATCCTCTTGACAGCTCCACTGGGGGAGAGCTGTGGAGTAAGTCACAGGGGTGACGGTGGCTCTCAGCTCGGCTCAAGACGCACCTCTTCAAAATCCCTGCAGGGATGGTTGCAGGGCTCTTTCCCCCAAGGTCCTCTGGTAGGCAACCACGTCCCCCAGAGAAACCGAATCCGTTTTGAGAAATTAATCTATCTTGGAGACCGTCGCCACACAGGTCAGAGCTGTTGACGGCTCTCCGCAACGGACCGAGCAAAGGCTGGGTGACCAGAACCTTTGTGCCAGGCAAGTGGTAACGATAACAGGCGAAATCTGCTAGGCCGCCCTTAAGATCGTAGGCTGGAGCACATCCCTTGCCCTGGCACATGTCATGAAAACCTGGTCGTCCAGAAATTTCTAAAGATGCTACCCCGTGTCCTGGACCTTGCCTGCTGATGAAGGATTCGCGTGGTCATGAGTTCGCGACTTTCCGCCGTTCTCCACCCAGCTTCTTCCCGTCTGGCGCGTTGCCGCGTCCATCTCGGCCTCCCGTCAACCGTCTCATAGTTGACGTGGCACACGCTAGAATTCCACCCCACATGCACCAGCGATTTGTGGCAGCAGCGCAATGCAATTAACGCAGTAACGAAGTGACCCATGGCCCTGACAAGCAGCGTTGTGCGGACCTCGGGGTGTTGAGCCACGCGAGAGTGGAGGCAGGTGATAGAGCTCTGCACCAGTCCTGCCAGTTTTGGTGAGAAGCCAACCAAAATTTCATGCGTACAAGTCTGCATGAGCATTGTTGTGGTGATCCTAAGTGTCTGGAACGATCGTTGGACACTCTGAAACAACAGTCCCCCGCCAGCGACGAGGAGGAGACGGACAACAGATTGCTTGGCACGGAGCCTTTCTCCACCGTCAAATCCACAAGGCCCGACAGTTTCACATTTCCATCATCGGTCTTCAATTAAGGCAGTGTTTCGGGGTCCAGAGCTAGTGCAAGGTGGCGTCATCAGCTTCAAGGTGCATCATCTCAGGCAAGTCAGGGCTGTGTTAGAAGCTGTTCCTATGCAGTGGTAGGAGGAGGAGGAGGAAGGGTATCGCTAGACACCAATGGTTAACCGACGGTCCCCCTGCCTTTGAAGAGAGGTTGGCACGATTTGAGGCGTAGAGGAAGATGAGGAAGATCGTTTGCTAGTGCCCCTCGACCCAGAGGCTTGGTAAAATCAAGGCTCCTCAACACGACACAGTGCTGGAATGCTCCATTTTCCTCCAACATGAGTCCTCGCATTTAGGCCATAAAAAATGAACAAAAAGATACTGGGTGTCCACCCACCTGGATCCCCGCTAAAAAACAAAACTCACACTTTCCTCCACCCACTACCCAAATAGAGAGAAAAATGGCAGGAATGGAGACCTTGCTGATTGATCAACTGGAGACAACTGTTTCGTCTGCTTCACGTTCTTCAAATGTCACGGGGGACCAAACGCCACGACGTGACCAGCATTAGTAGTGCCAAGTAGCCATAGCGGCAGCAGCAGCAGCGTCAAGGTGGCAGAAGCCTAATGGGTGACCTCTGGCAATCTTTATTTAACCACCTCACCAATGCATGCAATGCAGGGCACACATCAACACCCAGAGACCCAGCTTAATATCATGGTGCAACGACTATCTGCGTCTCAAACACCGATTTTTTTGTTATGTTTTCCGGACCCAATAACTCTGTGGTATCCAAAAAGGACGAATGGCCCGAGCTGTGCTGCACGCCATAGAGGAGTTGTCCTGCCGCATCAGCCAGCGTCAATTCTGAGCGGACCTTCAATCACAGCCGAGGGTCATTACAGACAAACGCATCCGTCTTTCCACAGATAATGTGGATGTTTTAACTTTCCTCAAGATGAATCAGGCATGGATCTCTATGATGTTGTGGCCCCAATTGCCCGAGTCACCGATTAGTTTTCCCGGTCTACTTCACATCCCTCTCCAAACAGAAAATGGTCCACTTTAAAACTTATTTTTAAAAATGACTTGTCTACTGCAGATTTTTTATTCTCAGTGTCCAACAGTTCATTTTGCTGGTTTTGCTGTGAGGATAGCTATAAAAACACCAAGGTTTCATGACAAAACCATATTCCATTTAACTCACTTCATCTTTAGAATTTTTCGATTGTCAATGTTTTTGGGGAGTTGCCTCACAATTTTTAACTAAGTGGCTGATAAGTCATATTTATAATTTTTTGTTGGGGTCATGTTCTGTGAGATACAGTAATTAATTCTAGGTCCATTTGGAACAAGAAATGTGGCTTTTAAGTGGCATTTCTCCCTCACAATTTTTAACGAGTGGCCCTGAGAAGTCCATATTATAATTTTTTGGGTCATGCTGCTTGAAATGCAGCAATACTACATGGTTTCTATTCTAAAAAAAATGTTTGTTTCTAACAGACATTTGTTCTTCGCACAATTGTCAAAAAGTGGCTCATGGTGTCATGGTTGAATTTTTTGTGTGGCATTTTGTGTGACAATCATCTATACGAACAGTCCTATATATAAAAATAATTTGTTTCTATCTAACAGACATTTTTTTCTTCAACAATTGACCAATGGCTTCAAGGGGACATGCTATTGAATTTTTTGGGAGGCATATATGTGATGACATGAGCTTTACTAAGGTCGTAATTATAAAAAAATGTAGTTTCTAACAGACATTTGTGTCTTTGACAATTGTCCAAAGTGGCTCAGGGTCATGTTTTGAATTTATGGGGGCATTTGCTGTGACATGCACTAATACTAGCAGGTCCTATATAAAAAATGTTTTATTCTAAACAGACATTTGTTCTTCACATTGTCAAAGAGTGCCTCAAGTGTTATGGTCGCTGATCAGAAACAGGAATAGGAATACACTGTTAATGGACACATATTGCAAATATGATTTGTTTTGCAAGAATCTTTAACATGCTATCATCCCTGTATTTGAGACAACCCAATTTTAAATATAATTAAAAAAAAGCGAAACAAAGACATTGTAGGTGCATTCCATCCTATTTTAAAAATGTATATCAGAATTAAACTACTAAAAGACTTTCATGTCCAGAAATAGCTGTAAAAAAATTCCTCTGAATTGTAACAAGGGAGTACATGGAAAACTTGAGCCAGATGATAGAGTTATTCAGAGACATGGAAGTATGGAGCACTGACAGAGAACAAAGTACAGAGACGCATTTCCTCCAACACGTGAGTAAATGAGGAAAAAGAATGCCCAAGAAAAAGGGCACTGGGTTGGACAGTAGCGTTAACCACTAGTATTTCCAAGTGAGAGCTCAAATTGGTCCGCACTTCATACGGAGGTGCAAGCGCTACCCAGTCTTGAATGTGTACCTGAGGAAGGCTGAGTTCTCAAACATCATCCACTTCCGCACATCTGCTTCAGGAGGGACAGTTTTCGTTGCTGCGCCCATGGGGTTTTTTTTAAACCCTTTGGGGTTTTTAAAAAGAGGGAGGGGCCCTCGGGCCGGGGTTCAACCGCCCCACTGAAACCCCACCGGCCCTGGGTCATGTGTGGCACAGGCAGGTATAGTCAATGCCCAGTGAAACTAAAAGGGTTTGGTTGAAAAAACCCCTTTTTTCCCGGGAAATTTTTTAAAATTGGGGGGGTCAGAAGATTTAATGGTCAACTGCGGCCCAAGGACAGGTTTTGTCTTTGTCCAGTTAAAAAACTAAATTTGGGGGTTTGGGGAAAAGTTTTTTTTTCCCGGAAACTTTTTAAACCCTGGGGGGTAAAGGACGGGGTTTAAGGTTTTTTTACTGGGTCCAGGACTTTAAATAGTAATGCCGTAAAACTGAAATGGGGGTTTTGGAAAAAACCCCTTTTTTCCGGGGCTTTTTTTTTAAAATTGGGGGTCTTGCAGGTTTGGGGTTTCATGCTGTAGCCCTGGAAAGGTATTTTTAAATTGTCCAGTTAAACCCTTAAAATGGGGGTTTTTAAAAGAAAATTTTTCCCAAAAAATTTTTAATCTTTGGGTCGGCGGTTTTTTTAAAGGGTTTCTTGCTGCGGTCCGGGGCCCAGGGTTTGTCAATGCCAGTGAAACTAAAATGGGGGTTTTAAAAGACCCCTTTTTTCCCGGGCATTTTTTTAATCGGGGGGTTCAGACAGGTTTAAGGGTCATACGGCGGTCCAGGACAGGTTTTTTTTTCAACCCCAGTTCAACTAAAAGGGAGGTTAAAAGATCCTTTTTCCCGGATTTTTTAAATCGGGGGGTAAAGGGTTTTTTTGGTAATACTGGGGGTCCGGACAGTTATAGTCAATGTCCGGGTAAAACTAAAATGGGGGGTTTGGGAAAAAGATTTCCTTTTTCCCCGGGGATTTTTTAAACCCGGGGGGGTAGGCGGGTTTTGGGGGTTTCTTGCTGTAGTTTGGACAGGTATATTTTAATGCCCGATAAACAAAAATTTGGGGGTTTTAAAAGACTATTTTTTCCGGAAATTTTTTAAATTCTGTGGGTCAGACGGGTTTAAAGGGGTCATGTTTCGGTCCGGGGCCCAGGGTTTCCCCAATGCCCAGTAAAAACAAAAATGGGGGTTTAAAGGACTCCTTTTTTCCCCGGCACTTTTTAATCGGGGGGTCAGACTTTTTTGGGGGGGTTTTTTCCTACTGGGGGCCCAGGACGGGGTTTAGTCAATGCCCGTTCAACAAAAAAAATGGGGGTTTTTAAAAAGACTCCTTTTTTCGGCCTTTTTTTTTCGGGGGGGTCAGCGGTTTTTAATGGTCATACTGCGGCCCGGGACAGGTATAATCAAATGTCCCGGGTTCAACAAAAAAATGGGGGTTTGAAAAAATTTTTTTTCCCGGGGGGAAACTTTTTTAATCTGGGGGTTTAGACAGGTTTAAGGGTTTACTCGGCCCAGGACAGGGTTTTTTTCAATGCCCAGTTAAACTAAAATGGTGGTTGAAAGACTCCTTTTTTCCCGGCATTTTTTAAAATCTGGGGGTCGGGGAAGGTTTAATGGTATTTTGCGGTCCAGGGGACAGTTCTAGTCGTGCCCCGTTTTCCCAATTTAAAATGGGGGTTTAAAATTGAAAGACCCTTTTTTCCCGGAATTTTTTTAATCTGTGGGTCAGACGGGTTTTAAAGGGGTTCATGTCCCGGCCCCAGGACAGGGTTTTTCAATGTCCTTTTAAATTTTAAATGGTGGTTCTAAAAATACTTTCTTCCGGCCTTTTTTTTTGGGGGGGTCATGCAGGTTTATAGGGTCAGTGCGTTCCAGGACAGGGTTTTTTAATCCCCCAATTCAATTTAAAATGATGGTTCAAAAAAATACTGCCTTTGGAATTTAAAAATTTTTGGTGGGTGTTGCAATTTTAAGGGTCTTGCTGTGGTAAAAAGACGGGATGGGAAAATGGGGGTGTAAAGTTTTTTCTGTGGTTTTATAGCCAAAGGGTTTTGGTGCCAAAGATTTTGGGCGGGTTTATCCTTTTAAATGTTGTGGTTTTTAAATTCCCCAGTTTCCCCAAACCCCTTTTTGGGGAAAGAATGAAGGTGGGGTTTGTTTCCCCCATGGGATTTTTAATGGTCATGGGAGATGATGGGAATTATCGATTTCGGAAAAACCTTATCGATTGGGGCCCGGGGGAACTATCGCCCTATCGCCCGTTTGTCGTTACCCAACTTTAATTCGTCCAAACACAAAGCCGTAAAATCCACACGGGTTTTTCCTTTGTCCCAATTTGCCTGACCTCTTGTGCCTGGGGCTGCTCCCGTGACCTCCACCTGTTTTTCATTTGTTCCCCCACTTGGGGGCCTTCCTTTTTTTTGGCCCCTCCAAAATGTAAATTGTGCCACGTCTGACCTCATGCTGCTGTTTTGGTGCTGTTTGGGGACCTACACCCCTGTGCCCATTGTCCAACTCTGGGGCCAAATACTGTTTTTTGCCACCCCCAGAAGGGGTCATTTTTTGGCCAAGGGCCCTGCCCTCATGCTGCTGCTCCCTGAACTAAACTCTTTTGTCTTTGTGCCCCTGTATGACCTCTTTGTGTGTTTGTGGTGCTCCCGGACCTACAAAAGTTTTCTTTGTGCCACTGCCCTGCCCTATGTGCTGCTTTTGGCTGTGTTGTGCCTTCCCCATTTTGTAAATTTTTCCCCCCCTTGTGGCCTTTATCCTGTTTTTCCCACCTCCAGAATTTGTGATTGTGCCGGGTCGGGACCCCTTTTGCTGTTTGCTGTGGTGTTCGGCCGGCCCTTTTAAAACACTGTTTAATTTTTGCCACTTTTCTGACCTCATGGGCTGCTGGTGGCTGCTGTGTGCCCTACACACTGTGTCATTGTCCCAAATGTCTGCCTTTCTTTTGCCGCTGCTGTGGTGACCCGTGACCTACAAAACTCTGTCTTTTTTCCCAATTTGTCGGGCCCCTCATGTTTGCTGTGCCGTGCCTCCACACTGTGTCTTTGTCCCCACTCTGTGCCCTATTTTTTTTTGCCCCTCCAGAATGTCATTGTGCCACTGTTGACTAATGCTGTTTTTGGCTAGCGCCGTCACCTCCACACTTGTCACTAATGTTCCACCTGAGCTCTCAGCTTTTTTTTTTCCAGTTTTCTTGGCAGACTTTATCGGCAACATTCCGCTTCATTTTTTGGTCATTTTCCCCTCTTAAGTCCCCGGGGAATTTATAGTGAAGCGTTTTCTAAGGCGGCTGCAGTCTGTGGTGCTTTTTTTAAAAAAAAACATTGTATGAGACCAAAAAAAGCTCCCTTGAATTTAACATGGCACAACATTCTACAGCACCCTGCGGCTCTGTGCAGCCGGAAAGCTGTTTTTTTTAAGTGTTGTGCCCAAAATAATTTGAAAGAAGTTATTTTTTTGCCCAGAAATTCGGGGGGAAATGAAGAAAAAGAAATTTTTGGGGAAAATTCCCCCACTTAAAATTGACAACATAAAAATTTTATTTTTTTAAAACTCTTTTATTGTGTAAAAGAAATAAAACAAAAAAACTTAAAATTTATTATTGCAATTGTACCAAACCCACTAAAAAAGTTATCCTTTTAATTTTTTCTTGAAAACGGTAAATGCTGAAAAAATGAAGCCCAAAAAACAGGGCAGAATTGCGTTTTTTCCCCCCATTTTCAGGCCCAATGTGAAAAAATAGGGGAACACCTGTGCACCAAAATGCAAACCACCCCTAGATGAGATCATGATGGTATTGAATCCAAAAGGGGCAAGTTCGGAAAGGTTTTCACCTTTTTTGGTACTTTGGGGGTTTTGTAAATGCGAATGGCCCCAAAGAAATCTCCCAAAAATAATGCCCCCTACCTTGTACGACCTCCAAATGTGCCCAAACAGCGTTTACACTACATAAAGGGTTTTGCCAAAACTTGGAAAAAATTTGGGTAACTAATTTGGGGTGTTTTTTTTTCCGGCTCCATGAAAAAATTAAAAACATTTTCAGCAAAATTGCAGTTTTAAAAAAAAATTTTTTTTTATTTTCTAGCCTAACGCAAAAAAAATTTTGTAAAACACCTGTGGGGCGATTTTTCCCTACCCCCCCAGATTTATTTTTAAAGGGGGTGTAATATCCAATATGGGATCTTTTTAGAGTCACTAAGTTTTAGCCCGTCAGGGCATCCACAAACTTGAAATGGCGCCTAAATAAAATCGTAATGAAAATAAGAAACCAGAGTCCGGTAGGTGCTCAGCTTATTCTGGGGCTTGTGGTTTCGAAATAGCGCAAAGGGCCACATATGGGTTTCTCTAAAAACAAAAATTTGGGGTAATTGGTGTTGAGTTGCATTTACCTGGTCACATCTACCGTGTTCCAGTGAATAATGAATACAAATGTAAAATCTGGAAAAAAAGTGAAATCACTTTGCTTTAATTTCTGTGAAATATATAATGGGCTAACAAATTTCCTAAATGCTTTTCTAAATACTTTAAGGGGTCTAGTTTCTGACAGAGTGTCTGTTGCATTTTAAGATAAATACTTGCCCCCTAAGCAAAGGGATATGCAAATTGAAACGGCTTATATCTATGTTTTTTGAGTGGCTTTTAAAGAATGGGAAGGCAAAAAAAGGTATACCGGCTTGGGATAGCGGACTTTGCTGGGGGTGCGCCTTTGCTTGGCCGATCGGCGAGTGCGGGAGGAATTGGCGTGTTTTGTATTTTGGCAGCGCTGTGGGCGGCTGATAGCTACGGCCATTTTTTTTATCCGCGCACGCGCGTGTGCCCACTGGCAACGGGCCTTTTTTTGAATGTCCGCACCCCCCACTGAACATTTGGACGCCGAGTCTGCAGGTGTAGGGCTTCCGGGCGGGGGCCCCCTTTTGAATCCGCACTTTTTGGACGTGGGTCATTGGAAGGAATGTAGGGGCGGTATTTCAAATAGTTTGATTAAAGTACTTACCCCTATAAATTGTTGGCCAGAGAAGGGTTCTTTGTGGGACATTTACTCCTCTACACTTAGGGGTACCCATTTTGGAGACACCAGCTGTTTTCAGGTCAAAGGGTTAAAAAGGAGTTTATTTAAACTACCCCGTTGAGTTAAGTCTGAGAGCTGTGAATACTATGCTTTTTTTTGTCCTTTGTTTTCGGGATACGCCTAATTGGAAATGCCCTCTAAAAAGATACTATTATGTAATTTGTTTTGGAGTGATAAAACTATGGTTTGGTACACGTTTTTTCTAACCCCCCTTGAAGAACCCTGAGAGAGGGACGAAACTGGCGTCTGGGGGTTTTTTATGTGCATTTTAGACTAATTTGAATTTAAACTATATTATTCCCATTGGTTTTGGTTTTTAGGTGGTATAGTGCGGGGGTATCCTCTGCACATACTTTTTTGGAGGGGGTGTTAGGCGGAAATTAGATTACATGGGCTTGCCCTTTTCGGGGGGTTCTTGCCCTAATAAGTAGAGGGTTTGGGCAAGGATAACTTAGGTATTAGATTTGTGTAGATCATTGTCCCCTAATTAGTGTATTTTTTGTTGACAAATCCTATTTGGTGTTACTTTTTAGAGAGTCTGATTAAAAATTATATTTTTAAAAGGGAATTTTTTTTTTTTGGGGTAGTTTTTATTGTATAAAATTCCCATTGCTTTTAAAAATTTGGGGGGTTCTGTGGGGGGTCTAGTTTCTTACATTAATTCTTTTGGGGTATCTAAATACAGACCCCAAAAAACCCTGTCGAAAATTGGGGGTTATCGGGAAAATGTGAAAAATTATATTAAATTTCTAAGCCCTGTCCGGTCCCCGCGCCCCCATCCCGGGTTGCAGGCGCATCCGTGCCCCGAATCCGAGCGGCGCCCCGTCCCGTACCTCGGGTCTGGGTTCCGCTCACGCCACTGCTCCGGTCCCCACTCACTTACCTGGCCACGATCCTGCTCTGTCCGCCTCTGGTCCCCGGCGTGCGCGGCGCCGCCAGTGTGAAATTTAAAGGGACAGTGCGCCGGTAATTGGTCATTGCCGGGCACTGTTCCTATTTAAGTCCGGCCCCTTCCTGACAGCCTTGCCGGATCCTTAGTGCTCTTAGCCTAACGAGAAAGCGTTCCTGTAAGCCTTGTCCTGTGTTACCGTGTACCGAACCTCGAGCCTACGTTTACCAACCACGAATCTTGCCGCCAGCCCTGACCTTCTGCCTGTCCACGTTCACGAGCCTCAGCTGCCTGCCCTGACCTCCTGCCTGTCCCCGACTATGAGCCAGCCTGCCGATTCTGTACCTCGCCTACCCTTGGCCGCCACCGCAGGCAAGTCCCACCAGTGGAAGCGACCTGGTAGATTCCCGCCGCAGCAAGTCCATCCCGCTTTGCGGCGGGTTCTGGTGAATACCGGGACCTACTTAGATTCCGCTCCCTGGCGTGGGCTTATGCCATCGCCTGCGGTGGTCCAGTGGATCCATTACCAGACCGTGACAGTAGGTCTCGGCCATGGATCCCGCCAAGGTGCCGTTACCCAGCCTGGCAGATCTGACGACCGTTGTTGCTCGCCAGTCACAGCAACTAGGTCAACAGGCGCAGCAACTTACCCAGCTATCCTCCATGTTGCAGCAACTCGTCACCGCTCAGCAGCAGCAACCTTCGCCATCTCCAGTGGTTGTCCCTGCCTCAACGGTTCCTGTGGCTCTGGGGGGCCCCAAGCTTCGGCTGTCGCTCCCATCCAAGTTCGACGGAGACCCGAAACTCTACAGGGGGTTCATCACCCAATGCTCTATGCACGTGGAGCTGATGGCCGATCAGTTCTTGTCTGAATGTGCGAAAGTGGCTTTCGTGGTCAGCCTCCTCTCCGGGAAGGCCCTGGCATGGGCTACACCTTTGTGGGACAGGAACGATCCATTGACAGCGGACCTCCAGTCATTCCTCAGAGAGTTCCGCAGTGTGTTCGAGGAACCTGCTCGTGCATCTTCCGCCGAGACAGCTCTCCTTAACCTGCGCCAAGGAGATCTGTCCATAAAAGACTACGCGGTGCAATTCTGCACCTTGGCCTCAGAACTTTTGTGGAACGAGGCCGCTCTGTGTGCCACCTTTAAGAAAGGGCTCTCGAGCCGAATTAAAGATGTACTAGCAGCCAGAGACATCCCATCCTCCCTTAGTGACCTGATCCGGTTGGCCACCCGCATCGATGTACGCTTCACTGAACGGGAGGAGGAACTTCGGCAAGAGCAACTGTTAGCCCAGCCTCGCCGGCTCCCGAGCCTCGCACCGGTCTTCCAGAGGCCTCCTGCGCCACAGCCGCCAACATCTATGGAGGAGCCCATGCAGGTGGACAGGGCTCATCTTTCTGAGGAAGAGTTGGCACAGCGTCGGCAGAACAACTTGTGCCTCTACTGTGGCAGCCCAGAGCATTTCTGGAGGAGTTGTCCCAAGCGCCCCAAGCCTGCGGGAAACTTCCGCACCTAGGATCTGTGGTAGAGGCATTCCTAGGTGCAAATCCCTCCTCTCCACGCCTGTTAATGCAAGTGCAGGTCGTGTCAGGCACTGGTACCTCGTTCCAGGTACCGGCGTTCCTGGATTCAGGCTCGGCCGGGAACTTCATCCACCAGTCTCTAGTGAAGCAGTATCGGCTTCCGGTGGTCCGCTTAGAAAAACCACTCGTTATCTCGTACGTCAGTGGGGAGCTGCTTAGCGACACCATCCAGTTTGTCACCAAGCCACTGTCCCTCCACTTTGGGGCACTGCATAAGGAAGAAATCTCCTTCTACGTGCTGCCTCGCTCTTTGTCTGCGGTTCTCCTTGGACTTCCATGGCTGCAGCTCCACTCTTCTACCCTGGACTGGATGTCTGGAGAAGTGACTCATTGGGATCCCAACTGTCAGGGGCGTTGTTTGGTGGCGCCAAGCCCGGTGCTTTCCTGCTCCCGCTCGACCATTCGTGAGCCGCTGTCCGGCCTGCCGCCCGAGTATCTGGAGCAGGGCCGCCATACAGGGGGTACAGCCGGTACTCCCGTATGGGGCCCGGTGGAATAAGGGGGCCCGCCGCAGGCGGGCCCCCTTATTCCTCATGACAGAGCAGGGCCCGGCGGCGCAGCCACCGAACCCGGCTCCGGCTGGCCCACAGTGCGGGCCCCGAGCTCCTGCGGGCCCCGGAGGCAGTGCCGTCGCTCCCCGGCCGCGCATCCGGTCTCTGCACGCCCGGGCCCTGCGTTCCAAGCGCCCAGAAACCGGCCCGGTAGCCAGGGACTAAATTCCCCCGACTCCCGGGGCTGCGCGGTGTCAGCGGAGCGCAGCGCCACTAGCGCTGCGCTCCGCTGATCTCCCCGGCAGGCTGAAGGTTATAGGCCTTCAGCCTGCCGGGCGCCGGCCCCTACTAGTGACGTAGGCGCGCGGTGACGTCACTTCACCGTGCCGCCTATGCAGGGCGGCAGGAGCCGGCAGCATCTCGGAGCTGGTTTGTTGTGGTTTTTTTTTGGTTTTTTTTAGATGTATAAGGAAGCGGGCCCTGCTACCTATCACTAATGGGGGCCCTGACTCCTATCTCTAATGGGGGCCCTGCTACCTATGTCTAATGGGGGCCCTGCTACCTATCATTAAAGGGGGCCCTGCTACCTATCACTAATGGGGGCCCTGCTACCTATCACTAATGGGGGCCCTGCTACCTATCATTAATGGGGGCCCTGCTACCTATCACTAATGGGGGCCCTCTACCTATCATTAAAGGGGGCCATGCTACCTATCACTAATGAGGGCCCTAATACCTAACATTAAAGGGGGCCCTGCTACCTATCACTAATGGGGGCCCTGCTACCTATGTCTAATGGGGGCCCTCCTACCTATGTCTAATGGGGGCCCTGCTACCTATCATTAAAGGGGGCCCTGCTACCTATCACTAATGGGGCCCTGCTACCTATCATTTAAGAGGGCCATGCTACCTATCACTAAAGAGGGCCTTGCTACCTATCATTAAAGGGGGCCCTGCTACCTATCACTAATGGGGCTCTGCTACCTATCATTTAAGGGGGCCATGCTACCTATCACTAAAGAGGGCCCTGCTACCTATCATTAAAGGGGGCCCTGCTACCTATCACTAATGGGGGCCCTGCTACCTATCACTAATGGGGGCCCTGCTACGAATCAGTAAGGGGGGCCCTGCTACCTATAACTAATTGGGGCCCTGCTACCTATCATTAAAGGGGGCCCTGCTACCTATCATTAAAGGGGGCCCTGCTACCTATGTCTAATGGGGGCCCTGCTACCTATCACTAATGGGGGCCCTGCTACCTATCACTAAAGGGGGCCCTGCTACCTATCACTAAAGAGGGCCGTGCTACCTATGTCTAATGGGGGCCCTGCTACCTATCACTAAAGAGGGCCCTGCTACCTATGTCTAATGGGGGCCCTGACTCTACCTATCTCTAAAGGGGGCCCTGACGCTACCTATCTCTACAGGGGGCCCTGACGCTACCTATCTCTACCGGGGGCCCTGACGCTACCTGTCTCTAAAGGGGGCCCTGACGCTACCTGTCTCTAAAGAGTGCCCTGGCTACCTAACCTCTAAAGGAGGGCCCAGGCTATCTAACCTCTAAAGGAGGGCCCTGGCTACCTAACCTCTAAAGGAGGGCCCTGACTCTACCTAAACATAAAGGGGGCCCTGACTCTACCTAAACATTAAGGGGGTCCTGACTCTACCTAAACATAAAGGGGACCCTGACTGCCTACAAACTAAAGGAGACTCGTGGCTAGGTACCCACCAACCTATCTGGGGCTGACCTACCAACTTATCCGGCGGGGGTCTAACTACCTAAATAGGGCCTGTCTAATTACCTGGGGACTTGCACATTTGCCAATCTACCTAGGGTCTTGTCTACCTACCTGGTAATATAATTGTTAGGGCAGCAGCCCATAGTTGTAGCATTATTTCCAGGGACTTAGTACTCTCCCCATCTTCCAACCCCTTAGGATACTAGACCTCTGAGTTATGGCTTGTACCCGCTCTCCCACCCCTGGGAAGTTTGTACAGAGGTGGGAATAGGTAAACAGATGCTGGAAAATTGAGGATTCTAAGATATTTGTGTGTCATTTCTGCAGGGATGAGTTGTGGCCAGGACAAGTCATCATGGCGGTGTGGAACGGATGGAGAAGAAAAGGGAATAAGAACGACTCATGAGAGAAGAGAACGACTCCTCAGATAAGACGTCTCCAGTGAGTCCCTAGATGTCAGGGGTTATTTTGCTTCTATATTGGATCAGTGCTGTATTCACTGTAATGTGATGTGACCGAGCTGGTGTAGGACCTCTATGTGGTCTCTACACTCACCGGCCACTTTATTAGGTACACCATGCTAGTAACGGGTTGGACCCCCTTTTGCCTTCAGAACTGCCTCAATTCTTCGTGGCATAGATTCCACAAGGTGTTGCAACGATGCTCAATTGGTACCAAGGGGCCCAAAGAGTGCCAAGAAAATATTCCCCACACCATGACACCACCACCACCAGCCTGAACCGTTGATACAAGGCAGGATGGATCCATGCTTTCATGTTGTTGACGCCAAATTCTGACCCTACCATCCGAATGTCGCAGCAGAAATCGAGACTCATCAGACCAGGCAACGTTTTTCCAATCTTCTACTGTCCAATTTCGATGAGCTTGGGAAAATTGGAGCCTCAGTTTCCTGTTCTTAGCTGAAAGGAGTGGCACCCGGTGTGGTCTTCTGCTGCTGTAGCCCATCTGCCTCAAAGTTCGCCGTACTGTGCGTTCAGAGATGCTCTTCTGCCTACCTTGGTTGTAACGGGTGGCTATTTGAGTCACAGTTGCCTTTCTATCAGCTCGAACCAGTCTGCCCATTCTCCTTTGACCTCTGGCATCAACAAGGCATTTCCGCCCACAGGACTGCCGCTCACTGGATGTTTTTTCTTTTTCGGACACATTCTCTGTAAACCCTAGAGATGGTTGTGCGTGAAAATCCCAGGAGATCAGCAGTTTCTGAAATACTCAGACCAGCCCTTCTGGCACTAACAACCATGCCACGTTCAAAGGCACTCAAATCACCTTTCTTCCCCATACTGATGCTCGGTTTGAACTGCAGGAGATTGTCTTGACCATGTCTACATGCCTAAATGCACTGAGTTGCCGCCATGTGATTGGCTGATTAGAAATTAAGTGTTAACGAGCAGTTGGACAGGTGTACCTAATAAAGTGGCCGGTGAGTGTATATGTCAGTGTTGTAGGTTATACCTGAGCTGGTGTCTGATCTCTATGTGGTCTCTATATGGTGGGGTGTAGGTTATACCTGAGCTGGTGTTGGACCTCTATGTGGTCATGGTAGTGTTGTAGGTTATATTGGCATTAGTATAGTGGCAGTGTACACTTGTCCCTGATTGTAAGAGTGAGGGAACACCTGACCCTGTGATAGGAGTTACACTTTCTTTCTTGCTGGTGTTTATTTTAGGAGGTGGTGAGGTGCGTGACCAAGGGAAACATGGAGGGGATATTGTATGTGGGTGGAGGGGGAAAGTGTATGTGGGTGGAGGGGGATATTGTATGTGGGTGGAGGGGATATTGTATGTGGGTGGAGGGGGATATTGTATGTGGGTGGAGGGGATATTGTATGTGGGTGGAGGGGGATATTGTATGTAGGTGGAGGGGATATTGTATGTGGGTGGAGGGGGATATTGTATGTGGGTGGAGGGGATATTGTATGTGGGTGGAGGGGGATATTGTATGTGGGGGGAGGGGGATATGGTATGTGGGGTGATGGGGATAGTGTATGTGGGTGGAGGGGGATATTGTATGTGGGTGGAGGGGATATTGTATGTGGGTGGAGGGGATATTGTATGTGAGTGGAGGGGGATATTGTATGTGGGTGGGAGGATAGTGTATGTGGGTGGAGGGTGGAGGGGATATTGTATGTGGGTGGAGGGGATATTGTATGTGGGTGGAGGGGGATATTGTATGTGGGTGGAGGGGGATATGGATGGAGCTACTTAGCCCTGTGTCTATGATATGTTAGACTGACAGATGTGTGAGATACAGATATGTGACCCTCTGGGTTACGTCATTTCTGACCAAGGCCTACGGATGGACCCAGCGAAACTTTCAGCCGTGTTGCAGTGGCCACGCCCAGTCGGTCTGCGAGCTATACAGCGCTTCCTGGGCTTCTGTAACTACTACCGCCAGTTCATCCCCCACTTCTCAACGCTAGTGGCTCCGATAGTGGCCCTTACCAAGAAACAAGCTAACCCACGCAGCTGGCCCGTCGAAGCCGAAGAGGCATTCTCGAAGCTCAAGTCCGCCTTCTCTACGGCATCTATCCTTTCGCGTCCGGATCCCGCGAAACCCTTCACGTTGGAAGTGGATGCCTCGTCTGTGGGAGCCGGAGCAGTTCTTACGCAAAAAGGTCCCACGGGTAGGACTGTAACGTGTGGCTTCTTTTCCAAGACGTTCTCTTCGGCTGAGAGGAATTACACGATTGGCGACCGGGAGCTACTGGCCATAAAGCTGGCCTTGGAGGAATGGCGTTATCTGCTGGAGGGTGCGCGTCACCCCATCCGCATCAGACCACAAGAACCTCCAATATCTCCAGATGGCTCAGCGACTTAACCCACGCCAGGCTAGGTGGTCGCTCTTCTTTTCCCGGTTTCCCGTTTTTCCCAAAGATCCACTTCCGGCCTGCAGAGAAGAATGTGAGAGCCGACGCTCTCTCCCTTGCCTCCGACGTGGTGGGTGAAGACACTACTCCTGAGCACATAATTCCCCCAGAACGTCATATCTCGGCAGCTCCAGTTGACCTCCGGAGGGTCCCTCCTGGAAAGATCTACGTGCGCCCTGCCCTCCGCAGACGTATTTTAAAGTGGGGACATTGCTCATTGATGGCCGGCCATCCCGGCGCCCGAAGAACGTTCCACCTGATATCCTGATGGCCAGAGCTCGAGAGGGATGTCAAGGACTTCGTTCAGTCTTGTAACTCCTGTGCCCGCAACAAGACGCCTCGTCACAAACCGTTAGGCCTACTACAGCCACTACCCATCCCAACTCAACCATGGACCAACATTTTCATGGACTTATAACCGATCTCCCTCCTTCGTCTGGGAACCCATTATTTGGGTGATCACGGATCGGGTTTTCCAAGATGGCGCATTTTTGTCCCCTGCCAGACCTGCCGTCTGCCTCCCGCCTGGCAGAGCTATTCTTTCTTCACATGTTCCGTCTGCATGGACTCCCTCAGCAAATCGTCTCGGACCGGGGAGTCCAGTTTGTTTTCCCGGGTTTTTGGGAAGCCCTGTGTGCCCAATTCGGGTGAAGCTCGACTTTTTCTTCGGCTTACCACCCTCAGACGAATGGCCAGGTGGAAAGGGTCAAAACCCGGTCTTGGGATGTTACCTACGCCACTTTGTCTCTGCAGCCAAGATGGGCTGGTCCAATTGCTGTCATGGGCGGAGTTTCCTATAACTCCCTAGATTCGAGCCCGCGGGGGTCCCCCCCTTCTAAATCGTCTTGGGCCTGATCCCCCCCCACATTCCCCCTTTTGGATCTCCATCGAGGTTCGGCGGCGACTAAGCCCAATTGGCCCCAGACCCATCAGTCTCTGCTCCGTGTTTCCCCGAGCGCATGAAGGCTAAAGCGGAAAAAAGAAAACCCCTCCTCCTGTCTTTCCCCAGGGACAAGGGGGGCTTCAGCCAGATATGTCCCCCTTTAAGAGCCTTCCCCACAAAATGGGGGCCCTTTTCCCGGACCCTTTTAGGTTATCAGCCGCTTAACCCGGTCTCCCCCAAAATCCCCTCCCTCACCATGAGAATCCCCCAAATCGTTCCATTTCTTTTTAAATCCCTGGTTCTTAACCGTTTTTTTCCAAAGGCTGTTCTCCTCCCTTGGGTGATGCACAATTCTTCGAGGTCAAAAGAGATCTTGGGTAAAATGAAAAAAGAGGGAAAAATATACTTTTAGTGGGCTGGGGAAAGGGGGTTTGGTCCTGGGGGATCTTTGGGGCCCGGGGGAGAAAAATCCTGAACCCCAGCACATCCCAAAATCCTTCTCCCAGAAAAAAAAGGGTGGGGCCCAAGGGAGGGGAGGTCAAGGGGGGGTACTGTCCGGATGCCCCTGCAAAACCCCCATCCCCGGGTGCAGGCGCAACCCTCCCCGCTTCGAGCGGCGCCCCCTCCCGCACCTCGGGTCCGGGGGCCGCCACGCCCCTGCTCCGGTCCCCCAATCACTTTTCCCGGCCAGTCCTTCTCTTTCCCCCTCTAGTCCTGCTTGCGCCGCCGCCCCCTAGGGGCACGCGAGTGGGAGTGGAAATTTTTAAAAGGGCGTGGCAGGTAATTGGGCATTTGCCCGGAAAAATGTTCCTATTTAAGTCCGGCCCCCTTCCTGACAGCCTTTTCGGATCCTTATGTCCCTTAGCCTAACGGAAAGCGTTTCCCGTAAAACCCTGTCCGTGTTCCGTGTAAGAACCTCGAGCTACGTTTACCGACCACAAATCTTGCACTAGCCCTGCATTTGCCCGTCGAACCCGGCCCCACTTTTTCCGACCACGAATCTTTCCCACAACCCGACCTCCTGCCTGTCCCCCGAACGAGCCACCTGCCATTTGTACCTCGCCTCCCTTGGCCCCCACTGCGCAAGTCCCACCCGTGGAAGCGACCTGGTAACTCCCCCCCGCAGCAAGTCCATCTGTTTTGAAACGGTCCCCCTGGTGGATTTTCCGGACCTATTAGGACTCCGTCCCCGGGGGGCTTAGCCAAAGCCTGTGGTGGTCCGTGGATCCACTATCAGACCCGGGCAGCCCCTAATATGGTAAAAAAAATAAAATATGCCAACCTACAGTATATGGTAGATGCTAATTCTAAACTATTTTGAGTAGAATAACTATCTGTCTTACACGCAAAAATTTTTGGAACCTTGAAAATAGTAAATTTTTGCAAATTTTCATGATATTTTAATATTTTTCACAAATAAACAAGGATTGTATGGACCAAAATGTATTACTAACTTAAAGCAAAAATGTGTCAGAGAACGTATCTGAATAACGTGACACATGTTAGATTTTAAAACCGGGACTCTGTCAGGAAGGTCAAAACTGGCTCCGGCGGTAAGGGGTTAAAGGGTGTAGTTTCATAGATGGAGTAATTTATGGGGTATCTGACCTGCAGACTCCTCAAAGCCACATGAGAACTGAACTGGGCCCCAAAAAAATTGGAAAAATAACTACTAAATTTGTAAAAAGACATTTAAAAAATGATGTGAACCTACAGTAGACATATCATAGATGCTATGGAAAAACGAATAAGGCAGCACTTCCAAATCATCGGTTTTATTTCACCCAAATATGCAATGTTTCAGCTCAGCAATGAGCCTTTCTCAAGCAACAACACAGTGTCAGTGACAAGTTTATATACAAACATGTGTCAATTAGCAAAACATAAGTGTCAATTAACAACAATCAATTACATAGTAAGTATCAAGTGCATACAATGAAAGTGTACAATATAAGAGATACATAGTATCATACATCACAAAGTAGTGTAATCACCGCATAATGGAGAGACCTCGGCGTCCTCTTGCCTATACTGCGCATGTCCGACACAAGATATCGCGAGCTCACGCTATTCAACTCATTCAATGCTGAAATCACGGTAAAGATCGCGCATGCGCGCGGTTAAGAAAAACGCCATTTTGGATTCTGGCAACCTATGCCCATATATCGCACAGCAAAATTATAGAACATAAGCAAGGGTCTCATATTTTCCCCATTACAACTATGGTCCTCCACGGAGACTCAGTGTACCCCCACCAACAAAAGTTAGCAGAGGACTCAGGATCCACCATGTACTATCCCCATAGGTACCACGGTAATATACCATGGACGCCATGGGAAGTAACGGGACCACCGTAACAAGGGGGCGCAATTTTAATATATAACAGCGCTTAATGATAGAGTACCCCAAATAAATGCAAAAGTGTTAAGCTGGGAAATAAGGCATAAAAATATATCCATCCGGCGATACAGCATATATTGTTTAGGCAGATAGGGAAGAGGCATGTCATAAACTATTTTGAGTGCAATATCTGCATTACACGCAGTATGAAAATGGTAAATGTTTCAAATTTTTCACAATATTTTTCACAAATAAGCAAGGATTGTTTGGACCAAAATTTCTTACTAACTTAAAGCACAATATCTCATTAAAAAACATTCACTGAATCACTTGGATAGGTAAAAGTGTCAAAAAATTATTCTCACATAAAGGGACACATGCCATATTTAAAAAATGGGGCTCTGTCAGTAAGGCCAAAACTGGCTACGGCGGTAAGGGGTTAAAGCGATTTTCTCACTACAATGATTAGCTTTTAACATGTAGGTAAAGGTAAATGAAGACTTTTACATGAAACATTTTTGTTTTGTTTTTACTTTGGTCAGGAGATAACAAAGATATCATCTTTTCTTAGAGTACACAAGTTTCTCAAAAATTTGTCAAATAAGGAGAGTTCATGCAAGATGAGGATCAACCATAAAGTTAGCACAGGCAGACATGCAGTTCAAGATTAAGTCAAGTCTTTAAAAAGAACACACACACTCACTAAGTGAAGAACAGCCATAAAGTACAAAATTAAGGGGCTGAATGTTGATCATAGAGGCTGGTTGTGGTCAGTGACATAGAGTGGGAGAAACACATCAAAGATGAAATGCACCAAAGCTGCAGTCACAGGAAAAACGACTCACAACCAGATGATGTGGAAGACGCACAGTGGGTGGCTGAAGACGGGTGCATGGTTTGTGGAGATTCAAATGTTTGTACACTCCAGGAATAGAGAAGTAATAATGATAACTGTTTTTAGCTCACTGTTCCTTAAAAGCTCGTACTATGACTTCCCCAAGTATCGGAACCTGTGTCCCTGACATAACCCTAATAGCTCAAATATGTCCCAAAGCTAACAACAGACCCTAATATAACAATTGTCTTTAAGACCTTAAGTCCAAAAGTAGACTAAACAACACTGAGACAAGAAACAAGATACTTCAGTTTGACACAACTGACTGACAATAGACAGCACAGAACAATTCAGCTCAGCAATTTTAGACAAGATCCAACCTTTCATATTCTGCACAAACTACCATTTTAAGCTGAGCTTTATAGAAACCTAATGAGATCATACAGTGGGGAAAAAAAGTATTTAGTCAGCCACCAATTGTGCAAGTTCTCCCACTTAAAAAGATGAGAGAGGAAATCATAGGTAGACCTCAACTATGAGAGACAAAATGAGAAAACAAATCAAGAAAATCACATTGTGTATTTGGTCACCTACAAACAAGCAAGATTTCTGGCTCTAACATACCAGTAACTTCTTTAAGAGGCTCCTCTGTCCTCCACTCATTACCTGTAGTAATGACACCTGTTTGAACTTATTATCAGTATAAAAGACACCTGTCCACAACCTCAAACAGTCACACTCCAAACTCCATTATGGTGAAGACCATAGAGCTGTTAAAGGACACCAGAAACAAAATTGTAGTCCTGCACCAGGCTGGGAAGACTGAATCTGCAATAGGTAAGCAGATTGGTGTGAAGAAATCAACTGTGGGAACAATAATTAGAAAATGGAAGACATACAAGACTACTGATAATCTCCCTCGATCTGGGGCTCCATGAAAGATCTCACCCCTTGAGGTCCAAATGATCACAAGAATGGTGAGCAAACATCCCAGAACCACAAGGAGGGACCTAGTGAATGACCTGCAGAGAGCTGGGACCAATGTAACAAAGGTTACCATCAAGAACAAGGGTGTAACTAGAGAAGCCTTTGCCCCACAGCAAACTTTTGGATGGGGCGCGGTCGCCCTCCCCCCTCACCTGCTTCCCCGACCATGAACATTTACCGGGACCTCTTAAGTCATGCAGTTACTAGGTAATACAAGAAGTGATTACCTCACCATAGATGTCACCATCATACAGCTACCAAACAAATCCCACTATACCCACACCAGCATTACCAATAACGCTACTACATATGGACCTGATTACACTGCCAGAACACGACCACAAATCATCACCACATAGTGACTGAATAATACCCCTACACTATTACTGAATAAAGATCAATATGACTGCCATATAGTGGTATATACCAGTGTACACAGGTGCCCTAAAAACTGTATGTTACCTCCATACAGTGACCATATAGTGTTAGATAGGTGTACACAGACTCTACAGACTGTATATTACCTCCATACAGTGACCATATAGTTGTAGACACCAGTGTACACAAGCTCTGCAGATATATAAATGATTACAGTGCAGTTACATCTTGTGACTCACAGGTGACGTATCTCTACTTCAGAGTCGTTGACTTTGTCTATTGTTCTGCATCTGGTCCACCTTCATGATGACTTCTCCCGGCCACTCGTCCCTGCAGATTTGGACACAAATATCTTAGAATCCTCACTTTTCCAGCACCTTACTCGCTGCCCACCACCTCTGTACAAACATCCCAGGGGTGGGAGATCAGGTACAGGCCAGAGTTTAAAGGCCCAGTCTCCTAGAGAGGAGGAACAGAGGATTCAGGTAGTCCCAATAGATAGGTAGGTAGGGACTAGGTAGGTAGGTTGGTAGGCTTGAGGTAGGTAGGCAGTAAATAGGCCCATAGTAGGTAGGTAGGCAGTAGTTAGGCAGGTCTCAATAAGGTAGGTAGGCTACAAGTAGGAAGATTGGCACTAGGTAGGCAGTATTGAGGCCCCAGGTAGGTAGGTATACAGTAGGTGGACCACAGGTAGGCTGTAGGTGGGCCCAAGGTAGTAAGGCTATAGGTGGGGCCCACCTAGGTAGACAGGTAGGTAAATAGGCTATAGGGGGTCCCAAATAGGCAGGCATGCTTTAGGTAGGCTATATGGGCCATATAGGTAGGCATGTAGTTTAGGTAGCTAAAGGGGGCTAAATAGGTAGACAGGCAGGGTTTAGGAAGCTATAGGGAGCCATACAGGTAGACTGGGGCTAGGTGGGCTATAGGGGCCATATAGGTAGGTAGGCAGGGTTTAGGTAGCTATAGGGGCCCCATGTAAGGAGACAGGAAGGCAGGCTTCAGCGGGGCTATATAGGTAGGCAAGCTTTATGGAGGTTATAGGGGCTATACAAGCAGGCTTTAGGGAGACTATAGGAACTATAGAAGCAGGCTATAGGGCTATATATGCAGGCTTAGGGGGGTAACATAGGCAGGCTTGGGGGAGGCTATATACGCAGGCATAAGGGGGCTATATAGGCAGGCTTAGGGGGGCTATATAGGCAGTTTGGGGGCATATGTAGGCAGGCAGGGGATATATAGGCAATCTGGAGGCATACATAGGCAGGCAGGTGGCATATATAGGCAGGAAGGGGGGATATATAGTCAGGCTGGTGGCTTATATAAGGAGGCTGGGGGCACATGTAGGCAGGCAGGGGGCATATATAGGCAGGTTGGGCATATATAGGCAGTCAGGGGGCATATATAGGCAGACAGAGCGGATATATATGCAGGCAGGGGGCATATATAGGCAGGCTGGGGTATATATAGGCAGGCTGGGGGCATATATAGGCAGGCTGCGGGCATATATAGGCAGGTAGGGGGGGCATATATAGGCAGGCTGGGGGCATATGTAGGCAGGCAGGGGGCATATATAGACAGGCTGGAGGCATATATAGGCAGGCTGGGGGGCAGGTAAAATAAGAAATCCCTCACCTGTCTCTCACTCCCTCGCAGCTCGGCTCACAGGCAGTCTGTGCTCAGCGCGGGCAGTGCAATCATGTAACGTAATTGCGCCGGCCACGTGACTACTGAGAGCCGGCAGGGGAAGTGGCAGGGGAAGTAGCAGATCGTCGCTCCGTTCTGCTACTACCGGGCAGCGCTGCCTTGAATGCTCGGGCCGGCGCGCTCGGACGTTCAGAGACAGGATACGCCGGGCCCCTCAACTCCACGCCCGCCTTGAGAAAGGCTCTATTGTTGAGCTGAAACGTCGCATCGCATGGATGAATAAAGCACAGTATTTTCACTTTTTTTACTTGAATTGGAGTGCTGTGAATTCTTCAATTTTGTATTTTGTGGGTTATTGGTCTAATATCCCTGTGCCTGCACCCGTTTATCATATCTTTTCAATTCAGTGCTGAACCTATTTTTTCATTATATATATATATATATATATATATATATATATATATATATATAGTAATGTCGGACTAAGTTTTTGATACGTCTACCTATC
Source organism: Phyllomedusa bahiana (assembly GCA_025379985.1). Taxonomy (NCBI): domain Eukaryota; kingdom Metazoa; phylum Chordata; class Amphibia; order Anura; family Hylidae; genus Phyllomedusa; species Phyllomedusa bahiana. The sequence continues at coordinate 9,106 of JAODAL010037972.1, read as the reverse complement.
CATTGATTCAGAGACCATGGGGGACATGTATGATCGGCGTTTTTGCCAATTTTCTGGCATATAATGCGCCTCTCGGTGCCGACTATGCTGTCGGAGGCACCTCCCCTATGTGTTGGGTGCATTAGGCGAAAGCTGCGCCAATTTGAATGCACCTAACATAAATGGGCGTGCTGTGGGTGTTCTGGGGTGGTACGCACCACATTCGACAACACCGACGCATGTATGAATGCGGGTCGGCAAAGTAAGGCGCATTAAAGCTCCGACAGGCAGACCAATTTCAATGTGGTCTGTCTGTCGGAGGCATCAAAGTTTGCCCCGCATGTATGAGCGCACTTCGGCGCCGACATACATCAGGCGCAGTTTCAACTGAAAAAAACGATCTTCATACATGTCCCCCCATATGCTCTTTTATTGTGCTCTAAGCTAGTAATAAATTTAGGTCCTTACAATCCTTGTTTATTTGTGAAAAATATTAAAATGCTGTTAAAATTTTTAAACATTTCTGTGTGTAAGACTTATACCGCACAAAATAGTCTATAACTAGAATTTATCATATGTTTTCTTTACTTTGGCACCATTTTTTAAATGTCTTAATTTTTTATGACATATGGGGCTTATAAATTTAGTAGTAATTTTTCACATTTGCAACATAGATTTTGATAGGGACCAGTCCAGTTGCTTGTATTTTAGACACCCCCATAAATTACTCCATCAAAATAAAACTGCTGCCCTTAAACTATTCAAAACAGCATTAAGAAAGTTTGTTAACCCTCTCGGTGTTTCACAGAAATTAAAGCAAAGTGCCTAAGTTTCAAAATTTCACTTTCTTTGGCAGATTTACATTTTTATCCATTATTCACTGGAACATAGTAAAGGATAAAAGGGAAATTCAAATCCACATTGTTTCCACTGATGCAATTTTTGGACAAGGCACACAATCATGAGAATAGGAGAAGCATCTACATGAATTTTGGGGTCTCCTTTTCATTAGAATATTTTTAAGGTGCCATTTTGAGTTTGCGGACACCCTAAGGTGCTAAACACCCCTAAAAAAGACCTCATTTCATTTATTAACTCCAAGAGCCACATGTATGAAAACTGTCTAGGTCTAAAATTCACTCTGTTGCCCATAGCAACCAATCACCTCCTTTCATTTCATATAGTGTTCTGGAAAAATGAGAGGGGCACTCTGATTGGTTGCTATGGGCAACAGAGGGAATTTTAGACCTCAACAGTTTTCAACATTCTGCAGTTTTAGCTGAAAATGTTTCATTTTCACAAAGAATTCTGATAAAAAACACCCCAAAATTTATTATGTAATTCCTTTAAATTTTGTCAATATGTGGAAGGAGAGACATGCCTACTGGGAGGAGAGACCCGTCCTTGGCTTTGAAGCTGTAAAAGACAGAAAAGCATTTCTTTTGAAAGCGTGTACTAAGAAAACCCATTTAATACACCTCAGGCAATTTATCCAGGAGTGTATTGTGCATTTTGGGCCAACAGTTGTTTCACAGGTTTTTTAGCATTAGGTCGTGAAAACAAAACCAAAAACTTCAATTCCGCCATTGTTTTTGGACTTAATTTTTACAGCGTTCACCGTGGCATACAAATGACATGATAACTTTACTATGCAGGAGGGCATGATTACAATGATATCAATTTTATATAGTTTTGTTATGTTTACTATTACACAATAAAAATGTTTTGTAAAAAATGCATACATATGTTTTCATAGTCTGACTTTAAGATGTTTTTGTATATGGAGTTATATAAAGACTTAGGGCAACTTCTGTGAACTCAAATGTGCCCTTTTTTTAGTGTATAATACGACAAAAAATAACTGTTCTTGCCACAATGAGCACCTGGCACATCACATTTTAATGCGCCTAGATTGTGACAGTTTGGTGTGAAACAAAGTTTGTATTTGATGCATAACTAGAGATGGGCGAATCGATCCTAACGAAGTGGAATTCGTTTAGAATTTCATGAGAACTTCGGTTCTGCATGAAGCTGAAGTTTAGGGTGATTTGCAGCAACGAAGCGTCTTTTTTATTGGTAAAAATGGCCGCGAGCACATGGTGTTACCTGGGGCAGAGAACTGTGGGAGGAAGAAAGCAACACTCTCAATTATATGTGCAGACATGAAGCCAATCAGCGACCGGCGGGCTTCTGTGATGTAACAGCCCTATAAATACGGACGCCATCTTAAATCCTCACACTTCTCACTGTCTGTCCTGGCATAAGCATCTTCCTGCTGCAGCACTATATTGAACTTATTATAAAACAAACTCGTTTTATCAGCGACTGAGGGGAAAGACCATTACAAGTGTGTGTCATTTGCACACTTGTTACTCAAGCAGTGCTATTATCTATCTGCCGCTGCACTATATTGCACTCATTATAAGACAAACTCGTTTTATCAGCGACTGGTGGGAAAACCATAACAAGCGTGTGTCATTTGCACACTTGTTATTTAACCAGCGTTATTATTTTCTTTTAGTTTGTGGGGTATTTTCCATAAAGTCCAGGATGGGTGTACTTCTGTCCCATATACGCATAATTTACATCTGGTTGTTCTGTAGGGTATTTAATACCCAAGGCTTAATTTATCCCCTTGATTGTGGGTTAATTTGCACTAAAATATAGAGTGTCTTTTTTTTTATTTTGTCCCATATACGCCTAATTTACATCTAATTTTTCTGTACGATATTTCATACACGAGGCTTAATATAACTTCATGATTATGCGGTAATTTGGACATAAATACAGGGTGTCTTTACTTTATTGTCCTCTATACACCTAATTTACATCTGTTTTTTCTGTATGGAATTTCATACCCAAGGCTTAACTTAATTTTTTGATCAAACAGTATGTCAGACATAGAGGTGGCAGGTCCTTCACATGCGAGTGGCAGTGGCACAAACGTTTGTGGAGCAGGCACAGGTCTCAGCAAAGGGGATGTCGCAGCAGGGGTAACTCAGTGGTCAATCCTGCCGGCGCAGCAACAGCAGCAGCACCTAGTGGCACGCATTCCATTTCAGCCAGTCAAGGCTCCACCACCTCTGCAGAAGGGAGCTGTTTGTCTTTGCCATCATCTACCGATCCAGATGCTCCTCGCTACTCATGGCGCCAGCAATCGTTCAACGAGGCGATTGCCAAGAGACAACAGTATGAGTCCAACCATCCTAAGGTGCAGAAGCTGACTGTGCTTCTGTCCAAGTTGTTGGTACTGCAGTCCCCCCCTTTCCAAGTGGTGGACTCTGCACCGTTCAGAGAACTAATGGTTTGTGCCGAGCCGAGGTGGAGAGTTCCAAGTTGTAATTTCTTTTCCAAAAAGGCAGTACCCATGTCACGGATGCCCCTGCGACCCTCGTCCCGGGTCGCATGCGTATCCATGCCCCGTTGCTGAGCGGCGCCGCTTCCTGCACATCGGGTCGCGGGCGCGCTCGTTCCCTTGCAGGTCCCGCGTCCCACTTACCCGGCCTCGCTCATGCTGCAGCTGCTTCTGTCTCTCGGCGCACGCAGTCCAGCTCCCTAGGGTGCGCGCGCGCCGGTAGTTTTAAATTTAAAGGGACAGCGCACCGGTAATTGGCTATTGCCGGACGCTGACCCTATTTAAACCTGCCTCTTCCTAGTGTCCACGCCGGATCTTTAGTGCCCATTGCCTATTGTGAAAGCATTCCTGAAGCCTTGTCCTGATTACCGTGTATCGTACCTTCTCGCCTATGGTCCTGACCACGAATCTCTGCCGCCTGCCCTGACCTTCCTGCTTGTCCCCGACTACGAGCCTGCCTGACGTATCTGTACCTCACCTACCCTTGGCCGCCACCACAAGCAAGTTCTGCCAGTGGAAGTGACCTGGTAGACACCCGCCGCATCAAGTCCATCCCGCTTTGTGGCGGGCTCTGGTGAAAACTGGGACCAACTTAGATTCCGCTCCCTGGTTAGGGCTTCCACCATCGCTTGCGGTGGTCCAGCGGATCCACTACCGCAGACCGTTACAGTAAGATCCGGCCATGGATCCCGCCAAGGTGCCACTGCCCAGTGTGGCGGACCTAACGACCATTGTTGCCCAGCAGTCACAGCACTTGGGTCAACAGGCGCAGCAACTGAACCAGTTGTCCACCATGATGCAGCAACTCATCACTACCCGGCAGCAACCTTCGTCACCTCCCGTGGTTGTTCGCTCCTGTCTAAGTTCAACGGAGACCCGAAGCTCTGCAGGGGATTCGTTACCCAATGTTCGATGCACGTGGAGCTGATGGCCGACCAGTTCCTGTCCGAACGTTCAAAGGTGGCATTCATGGTTAGCCTGCTCTCCGGGAAGGCCCTGGCATGGGCCACAACTCTGTGGATAAGCAAAGAATTCTTCAAGGCGCACATAAGCAATTAGAATAATATAAACTTTTACTTCATATTCCACATAAATATAGGTAAGTGAAAAAATAACAGCAATGTGAAAAGTCTAAAAACCTGGTGCCGTATGGATTGCACAGTGGCATATGTCCAATATTTCTTTGGAGTCCCCAATCTTTCTGTGCGAACTCCTGACAGAGCGGATAGTCGCACTGTAGTACGTGATGCGACGTTTCGGAAGATTCTCTTCCTTTTTCAAGCATGCGTACTCCATCCTGCATACCGTTTAAATACCCTCCCACCATCACGTGGGATACATAGCACGTCATACTAATAAACAACAATAATAACAATACTACCATGACCTCAATATTGGCATCATAATCAACGCTCAAACATCATAAATAGCACTTTAAACTAAGGTTTTCATTGAGGCCATTTGGTGCTAGGGATTGTAACGTGTGGATCCAAAATGCCTCTCGTTTCAGAAGCATTGGGATCACTTCGCATTCATTTCTGACATTGATTTCCTCCAGAACACACCATTTAAGATCGCTCACCTGGTGCCTGGATTCGTGAAAGTGGCGTGCTACAGTAGTCTCGCCATATTTGTTACTTTCCTGACCCCTGTCTTGTTGCATTTTCTTCTCAAAAGTACGTATAGCAGATTTGTGTTCTGTAATCCTCTGCTTAATTTGTCGGCTTGTCTGCCCTACATATATTCTGCCACACGGACATTTGAGGGCATATATAACGTTTTTACTGTTACAGCTGTGATAGCCTCTGATGTCTATTTCTGTCCCTCTCATGGGGTGGGCAAATTTGGATCCTTTTATTATGGCACTGCAATTAGAGCATGCCATACATGGGAATGTACCCTGTTTGATTGCCCCAATTCTCTGTTGTCTAGTTTTTCTCCGCACTGCAATATCCGATCTTATGAGATCGTCACCTATAGATCTTCCCTTCTTAAAGATATGTCTTGGACGTTTTTAAAAAGATAACCGTATTTTTCATCTTTTTGTAATATGTGCCAGTAACGGTTAATGGTACGTTTAATCAGCTGAGCTCTTTTCACATACATAGTTATCATTGTGCATCTATCCTTGTCCATCTATTCATTGTTGTTTTTAGTATGACGTGCTATGTATCCCACGTGATGGTGGGAGGGTATTGAAACGGTGAGCAGGATGGAGTACGAATGCTTGAATAAGGAGGAGAATCGTCCTAAACGTCGCGTCACGTACAACAGTGCGACTATCCGCTCTGTCAGGAGTTCGCACAGAAAGATTGGGGACTCCAAAGAAATATTGGACATATGCCACTGTGCAATCCATACGGCACCAGGTTTTTAGACTTTTTCACATTGCTGTTATTTTTTCACTTACCTATATTTATGTGGAATATGAAGTAAAATTTTATATTATTCTAATTGCTTATGTGCGCCTTGAAGAATTCTTTGCTTATGGACTGATATAAGGGTTGCAGGAAAGATTCCCTATACCAAGACGCTAACCGGTGACCGTTAAGATTAAATAGCAGCGTTTGACTATTGGATACAGTATTGTAAATCTTTCCACTAAAGCTGCAACAATGTCGTTTGAAGAGATTACAAAGTTAACTAATAACAGAGCGGATATGTTTGCCTTTTCTGACAATGATAGAACTGCCATATTAAAACAAGCTGAAGTTGCCGGCTTCATGTTGAATGTTGCACAAAGCGGCGAGTCTACCAACGTGATTAAAAGGCTGGAACAGCTGATGAAAAAGGAAACCAACTTAATGATGCATGCCTCCACTATAGCGGAATATGTCAAGGCATTGAGAATCCCTAGAGGATTAAGAAGTACCCTGCACCCCATCCTCTTAAAAGACGATGCTGTATACAAAGAAAAATGGTATGCATTGTCTAACCGATACTCACTGGATCTGATGATCTTGACGATCCAGCATTTGCAAATCGCTGTTAAAAATGTCAAGTAGGACATTGTGATCTGCGAAGAGGAATATAAAGCAAGTGTGGATACGGAGCAATATGAGCGCACGCACAAGGAGTTACAGAGCAATATCGACAAGTTGAAAGAGCAATTATTGAAAGTAAATTTGAGAAAGTTCGAGCATGACACAAAGGACTACCAATATGAACGAGTCTATACATGGGCCGAAAGTCGTGGCAGAAGACGCATACAATTAGGCAGAAACCCACACGCAATACCTACTGAAAGCCTAGTCAGTCGGAAAAACCTACAAAAAAACCCACGTGCCCCAATCAAGAGAGAAAAACAAACCCCAAAATAACCTTTTTGGAGGCGCCCAGAGCAGAGGGCCCCCTGCGGAACAAGGGGGTAGAAAAAACAAAAAAAAGAGACAGCAACGGGGGGCGGAATCAGAACCGTAGTTGTGAATATAATCAAAGGGAACAAACGAAATCACAAGAGAAAGTTTCAATAGAGGCTAAATTTTTTTCCCAAAAAAATGATGAGTTTATTCAAATTTGAAGTTATTTCTATAAGCTTTGTCGTAGTATTAGATTAAAAAATGATTTCGGTAATCAAGGGGTTATGAATAAGGGTATTTATGAGGGTTTAACGCTAAAATTTGGGGAAAAAGAAGTCTTTGACCCCAATTATACAGAATGAATCTTGGATGTTTTTCAGGGGGTTGGTGATAAAAGAATGAAGGATAAGTGGAATTCTGTGGTGGTTCTGCCCGTGACAACAAGAAAAAAAGGGCGATCAAAGAATTAAATCTGATCAGGATTATTATTAAGGAAACCCCGAAAAAGGGGGCGGGCAACGGTTGTCAGGGACAAAAATGATTACTGCGTGAGGCCCCCCTACTTTAGGGGTACGGGAAAGTATATAGACTTAAAAAAACCTACATTGAGTTTCAAGAGAAATCAATTTGGTTATAGATGGGTTGTTAAGCGGGGGCCCTTCCCTGCTGGGAAATAGTTAAAAGGGGCAGACCCGAGAGTCCCCCTTGTATATTTTTTCCCCAAAACCACAAATCGCTAAAATCCCCCCCATTAGGCTAAAGTCTGGGATGGCCCCTTTTGGAACCCTTGGGATTTATATAGATGGATATTTCAGAATTTGTAAAGGAAAAAAAAAAGGGTTGTTTTTTTAAAACCCCAAACAATTTTTTAATGTATTACAAAAATGGTGCCAGAGAAAATAGTTGGATATGTACATTGGATGTAAAAAACCTTTTTAAAAAAAAAAAAAATACCCTATGGGGAAGTCTATGAAGCGTTTTAAGGGGGTGTGTTTTTCGTTTGACCCTACCCTTACAAATGCCCTCTTTGTTTCCCTTTACTATTTTTGAGCGATTATTGGCTATCGACATGGGGATGTCGATGTGGCCCCACGAAAGGTTTTTTTGATAGGACAGTCGATTATGAGCGATGAATTAAAAATCTATGGAGAGCAACAACACCTTTTTCTTAAACCCCAAAAGGGTGGGAAGTAATTAAATCCGCAACATCAAATGGAAAATGCTACATTTAGGAAACACTTAGGCTATAAAAAGCACGAAAAAAAGTCCACACCCTTCCTTCCCTGTCTTGTCTCACATGACCCTTAAAACCTGCACCCCCCACAAATTAAAAAGTGCCAAAAGGCAGTATTATTTGAACCACTTTTATTGAAAGGGACATTGAAATCCCCCGTCCCGGAACCAGATGACCCTAAAAACCTGCATGACCCCAGATTAAAAAATGCCGGAAGAAAGTAGTCTTTCAACCACCATTTTTTGTTGAATTGGACATTGACTGAATGTCCCGGACCGCCCAAAAGCCATTAAACCCGTTGACCCCCGATTAAAAAGTGCGGAAAAAAAGGAGTTTTTCAACCCCCATTTTAGTTAAATGGACTTGACAAACCCCTTTTGGACCGCAGTATGACCATTAAAACCCGTCTGCCCCCCGATTAAAAAGTGCCGGAAAAAGGATCTTTCAAACCCCCATTTTTTGTTGAACTGGACATTGACTATACCTGTCCTGTGCCAAGCTGACCCAGGGCGGAGTTCAGTGGTGCGGTGAGAGCCCCCGGGTGGGGGCCGTCATCTATTAAACCGCAGGTTAAAAGCCCTGATGACGCAGCAACAAAAACTGTCATTTTAACAAGTGCGGAAAGGGGAAATTGAGAACCCGCTTCTCAGTACCAGTCAAGTTGGGGAGAGCTTCCCCCCCGAGAGTGCGGACCAATTGGCTTCCTTGGAAAACTGGTGGTTAACGCTTTTTTACACCCCGGTGCCCTTTTAAAACTTGGTTCTTTTTTCATTTTTCTCAAACCCGGAGGAAATGGTCTCTTTTTGTTCTCTGTCCCTCTCCATACCCTGTCCCCGAAAACCTACATCTGGTCGTTTTTCCGACCTCCCTTGTACAATTCAGAGGGAATTTTTTTTTCAGATATTTTTTTACATGCAAAGTTTTTTAGTAGTTTAATTTTAGAAAAAACTATTTAAAAAAAGGATGGAATTTCCCACCATGTCTTTGTTTCTCTTTTTTTTAATTGTAATTTAAAAAAGGGTTGTTCAATACAGGGATGATAGCTATTTAAGATCTTGCAAAAACAAGTTTTTTCAATAAGTGACCAAAAACAGTGCCCCCCTATTCTGTTTCGACGCACCACACCCCTTGAGCCACTTTTTGCAATTGTGAACAACAAATTCTGTTAGAAAAACAAATTTTTTTTTATAATAGGACCTTAGTTAGCTGCATTTTAAAGAAAAAAAGCCCCCAAAAAAA
>JAODAL010037971.1:0-39757 GCA_025379985.1 Phyllomedusa bahiana | reverse complement strand
AAGGCCGTCTTTTCCCCAAAGTGGGCAGCGACTAGGCTTTTTTCGTCACAACTGAAAAACCCCCTACATATTACGATCATCTAAAAAGCCCAATACTGTCTAAAAATAAAATATAAAAAAAATATAGTGGAATAAACTAGTGTACACGGGCTCTGCAACTGAAAAATTCCTCCATACGGACCATAAAGTGAAAACCCAGTGTACAAGGCTCTGCAATGTATATAACCACCTACAGTGACCATATAGTGGTAGACGCAGTGTAACGGGCTCTGAACTGTATATCCCCTCCTACAGTGACCAATAGTGGTAGATAGCTGTACACACCCTGTCGACTTAAGTGATTACAGGAGTTAATCTTGTGACCACGGTGACTTTTCCTGACAGCCCTTGACTTTCCCCTTTGTTCGCATCCAGCCAGTCCGCCATCATTTGAATCTCCCACCACTTGCCCCGCAATTTAGACACAAAAACTTAGAATCCTGATTTTTTCAGCACCTGCCCCCCTGGCTTTGGGTCCATTTAGGCGGCAGGGTTTAGAAGGATAATGGGGCCCCAAATAGGCAAGGTTAGGTAGCCAAAAGTGCCCATAAGGCGGCAGGGTTTGGGAGCTAAAAGGGACCATACAGGTAGACAGGTTGGTGGCTATAGGGCCATATAGGTAGGGTTTAAGGTAGCTAACGGGCCCCATATAATAGACGGGCAGGTTTTGGGGGGTATACGGGCGGGTTTTGGGGGGGTTTAAAAACGGCAGGCATTGGGGGGTTTAAAACCAGGCATGGGGGGTTTTACGGCGGCTTTTGGAGGATACGGGCAGGCATGTGGGGATACGCAGGCAGGGGGGGTGTAGAGGCAGGCAGGGGGGGGCATAGGCAGGCTAGGGGGGCTGTATGGCAGGCTGGGGGGGCGATAGGCGGGCAAATGGGGGCGAAAGGGAAAAATTTTTGGGGGCTGTATAGGGCTTTGGGGGGGCTTATAGGACAATGGGGGCTTTTTGGCAGCATTTTGGGGCGAAAAGGCGGGCGGCATAGGGGGGGCTTATGGCAGGCAGCTATAGGGGGCGTTTAGGCAGGTAAGGGGGCTGAAAAGGGCGGCATATGGGGGGTATAGGCAGGAAAAGGGGGGCTGATAGGCAGGAAAGCAAAAGGGGGCTGTAAAAGGAAAATTTGGGGGGTATAGGCGGGCAATGGGGGGGTATTGCAGCATGGGGGGGGTAAAAGGCACAAGGGGGGAAAGCAGCATATGGGGGGGTAAAGGCGGGAAAATTGGGGTAAGGCGGGGCAAGGGGGTTGGGTAAATAAAAATCCCTACTCCCTTGGCCCAAAACCCCCCCGATGGATGCTCGTCCTGCACTGCTTTCCCTGCACCTTTGCGCTCACGGGGGCGGCGCGGGGGAGTGACGCACCACGTGCCCCACGTGACCCAGAGCGCCGGCAGGGAATTTAAAGACGAGAAATCGGCGTCCGTACGCTGCCCACCACCTGCCTCTGAACACTGGGCCGGGGGGCCGGGGCGTTCAGGGGAAAATCCCCGGGCCCCGCAGCTCCCCCCCCGCCGCAGTTGAACTGTTGGTTCACTGCGGGGGGCCCCAGGACGAATTCCCCGGGTAGCGGACGGGGGAGCGCTCCCCCCCAAAGCGCGGGGCCCCGTTCAACGTCCCCCGCTCCCCCCGGTAGAACGCCCCTGCCCCCCCCTGTTTTGCCAGCCCCCCCGCCTGTATATAGCCATCCCCCCCCTTTAATAGCCCCCTCCCCCAGCCTGTATAAGCCTCACTCCCCCAACTCCTGTATAAGCAGCCCCTCCACCCCTGTATATAGCCTGCCTCTCCCAACTCCTTATATAGCGGCCCAACCCCCTGTAATTGCAGCTCACCCAGCCTAATAAGCCACCCCCCACCTTTATAGCTTGCACTCTCCCAACTCCGTATATACCAGATCCCCCCCCCTTATATAGCAGCCCCCCCCCAGCCTGTAATAGTCAGCTCCCCCACCGTATTTTAGCCAGCCCCCCCAGCCTGATATAGCGCTCCCCCAGCCTGAAATTTACCCAACTCCCCCCCCTGTATATACCAACCCCCCAGCCTTATATAGCCCCCCCTCCCCCCCTGTATATCCCAACCCCCCCCAGCCTGTATTGCAGTCCCCCAGCCGTATATAGCCGCCCCCCCATGTAAAAACAGCTCCCCCCCCCCCAAAACCCCCCCCCCCCCCCCCCCAACGAGAAGCCCCCCCCCCCGCCTGTAAACCTGCACTCTCCAACTCCCTTTAAATTACCCAGTCCCCCACCTGTATATCACTCCACCCCTGATATACCCACCCCCCCCCACCGATAACAGCCCCCCCAGCCTGTTTTAAAGCCAACCCCCCCGCCGATATAGCCGCATCCCCAATGCCTGATATAGCAGCTCCCCTGCCTGTATATTCCCAGTCCCCCACCGGTATATACCAGCCCCCCCAGCCTGTATATAGTTTGCACCCCCCAACTCCTGATATTCCCAGATCCCCACCGTATATGCACTCCCCCCCTGAATATATCCTCCCCCACCGTATTACCACTCCCCAGCCTGTAAAGCGCTCCCCCAGCCGATAAACCCAACTCCCCCCTGATTAGCCAACCCCCCCACCCTGTATATAGCCAACTCCCCAGCCGTATATAGCCTCCCCAGCCTGTATTGGCCAACCCCCACCTGTTATGCAGACCCCCCACCTGTATATAGCCACCCCCCCATTTGTATAAGCCAGCCCCCCCCACCTGTATAACCACCCCCAACGTAATACAGCCCCCCAGACTTATTAGCTACCCCCCACCCTGTAATAGCCTCAGTTCCAACTCCCTGAAAAAGCCAGCTCCCCCAGCCTTTATATAAGCCCCCACCACCTGTATTAGCCGCTCCCCCAGCCTGTATACAGAGCCCCCCCACCCTGTATATACACCCCCCCACCTGTAATGCCTGCTCCCCAGCCTGTTTTACAGCCCCCCCACCTGTATATAGCAGTCCCCCAGCCTGTATAAACCCAAGCCTGATATAACCACCCCCCAGCCTGTATATAGCACCCACCACCCCTGTTATAGCCAGCTCCCCCGCCTGTATAACCCTGTCCCCACCTGTATGTAGCCACCCCCCCACCCTGTATTACCTGCACCCCCAAGCCTGTATTACAGCTCCCCGCCGTATTACCTGCACTCTCCCAAACTGCCTGTATATAGAGGTCCACCCCTTAATTGCTCTCACCCCCCGTAATAGCAGCTCCCCCCACCCTGTATATGCCACCCCCCCAGCCTTATATACTGTCCCCCAGTGTTATTTATTACACAAATAAAAAAAAAACACAAATACTCACCTTACCTCTTCCCGCCGCGCGCTCCTTTTCTGTTTCTTCTCTCCCGCGGGGGGCGCCCCTCGTCAGCCCCCCGGGCGTATCCCCTGTGCCCCGGGACAGGCAAGGGTTTTGCGATGACGTTTTTTACATCACCCGCCAGCTGACAATGGACCGCGCGCACCCTCAACATTTGAAGTGCGCGGGTCCCGACTCGGCTGTGTGTACTGGGGCTGCCGGGCCCCAGGCACACGGGAGGGCTCGGCGTCCGGGTGACAGTGCAGGAAGGCAGCAGTGGCCAGCCTGGCATGCGTGCCAGCAGAGGTGGCCCTGCTTGCCACTTCCGGCACGCGTGCCATAGGTTTGCCACCGCTGCTCTAGGTAATAGTTCACACCAGCATGCAAAAAGCCACAGTATAACACATGGAGGGACTGCAGAAATGCAACAATACCGATGAAAATTGGATATAGATAAAGCGATACAAAGGGTAACACCATTTATACAGTTACACCATGCTGGGTTTCAGCTTATATCATCCACAATTAAAAAATGGGCAAGCTGCCCAGCACTTAGAAGGTGCACTGCACAAAATACTTGTACCCAAGCTCCACAGTATTTTAGGGCAAAAAGATAACATATTGGAAAAATATCAAAATATGAGGTATTAGTTGATACAGTAGCTACAGTATGCAAGCTCGCAAGCCAACGGCAAGGCTCCTCATTTCTTGCGAGTCCCTACACTATCAAAAAACAAAACCACAGGAAAATGGGACATAAATTACCAAAAAAACTACAAAGCCACACTTACAGCTCAATGGCTGGTGGATACACTGAATCCTATCAGCAGGCGTCTCTGGCATCTTTCTCCAGCATCCAAACGTCACATATAGGAAGGGAAATAATAACAATCTATAAAATGTCACTTTTATTACAAAAATATAAAATCCTTGGAACCCACATAACAGTAGCACTGACACGTTTCAGTGTGAAACCTTATTCACAGTTCTCCTGTATAGCAAGGCTGGATGCAGATTAGTTCTACTTAACAAAGCAAATCCAAATCGCAATTTGATTCAAAATCTTCTGTAAAACATGAAAATCTTCAGCCAAACTTCTCATGGATGCAATGGAAAAAATCATTGTGTGAATGGAACATTAAAAGGGTTATCCATTCACTTACAGTTTACTACCTGAAAAAAAAAAAGACTAGCTATCACACAAAATAATTCAATGAAAAAATTTATTTTATAAGTAAAAAATGTTTTATTCTATTTTTGATATTCTATCTCTCAATGTTAAATTTAACCTACCCTTAAAATTATAGACTGTTCATGTCTTTGTCAATGGGCAAACTTACACAATCAGCAAGGAATCAAATAAGTATTTAATTCACTGTATATTATACATTCCAGGACCTTATAAAGTAGGAATTTTTTCATTGATTTTTTTTCTCATTGTCTGCCTCCCACCTTTTTTTGTAATTTTTATTCCTTTAGTCAGATTTTTAGTGTAATTATTGCTTTTATCCCGTTTATTAATAAAATCTATATTTTTTGAGTTATTTTGGGTGATAAATGTTCTTTTTTTAGTTTATATTTTTTGAATGGTATATTGATTTATTTAACAGCACACTTTTTACTGTGTAGTTAATGGCCATATATTATTTATAGGTTGGTAGTTTAAAAATCGGTTGTCCTGGTTCGCAGGTGGGGTGGAAGCTAAAATGGGAAAAACTTTAACTCACCTGTTGAGTCTGCTTAGTTCCAGTGCACCTGCTCTCTGCTCTCGCTGTTGATAACACCACGTCAGTAGTTGGTGGTCATGTGGTGCTTAAACAGAAAGAGACCGATGAAGCCAGTGATTGACAGTAGTATCACATGTCCGATAAATATGATTTCATCATTGGGGAATATCAGGAGCAAAGGCAGGGCTGAAGCAGTGCACACTTCACTGGTGAGTTGAGGTTGTTTTCATTTTCAAACACCATTAACAAGCTCATTCTGTTTTTAAACTAATGGACAAACCCTTTAATATAGTAATGCAGATATTAACCCCCATTTGTGAAAGCTGTCTGACATGAAGATTGTCTTTGTTGCCATTAGACACCAATGATAGCTTAAATTCCATGTTTCTAACTACTCTCGAAAAATAAAAGCTTAGCTTTGATTGGTTGCTATGGGCAACAAAGACACGCTCACTGATAGACAGTTTTGATAAATCTGCCCCATTGTGTTTCTGTGTTGCAGTAATTTTGCAGTTTCTGCACCATGGGCACCATGCGGTTATTAAGTAGGGAGCAGGGGATAAAATTTGAAGCTCCCTTCTGGACTTTAATTGGTGTTTTTGGTGGCAGGTGACCATTCTGTAGGCATAAAGATGGTTCCTGCCACTGTGTGTTGTTTTGTGGTTGTGCTGTGAAAAGTACTTTAGAAAAGTTGGATTCCCAACAATTAGAGTTACGAGCAGCTGAGGAGACAGCTGAGACCAGAAAACTCCTGATAAAAAAGTAGGATATCAGTGATATATGTGCCATCTGTGACATCATGGATGTGTGTGACAGGTGAGACACATATGACATTAATAGCATCAGTTTCGTCCAAGTAGGCACCACTACTACAGTGCTGAGGTGCAAAGTATTTCACCATAAAAGGGGGATAATAATTGTAATTTAGAGACCGTGTGTTGTCCGCCATGGAGCAGGGACTAAAGAGCAGAGACTGTAACTTCTGACACAAGAGACAGAGACAAGTTTGCCCATAAGACATTGCAGCTCTGACAAGTAAGTCATTCCACCATCTAAAAATTGTGCCTATCCACAAGTGCCACCAAGATTACACATTATATACAGTGGGGGAAATAAGTATTTGATACATTGGTGATCTGGCAAGTTTTCCCATCTACAATGAATGGAGAGGTCTTTAATTTTTATTGTAGTTACACTTCAACTGTGATAGACCGAATCCAAAAAGCCAAAGTCAGAGCAAGTAGGACCCTTAAAAAACCTGTGATGGGGAGCTGGTCACTGGTGACCAAGAGAAGGTAGAGGTACTAAATAGGTTCTTCAGCTCAGTATATACTATCAATGACATAGTAGTTGATGGGGGTGGGCCAAGTGCAGATGTAGGTGGTGCCAGTACTGTTAATACATCATCTGCTATAATAATTGGCTCAGTGTAGAAAAAGTCAAAGCCAAGTTAAATAAACTGAATGTGAACAAGGCTCCAGGCCCTGATGGCATTCACCCAAGAGTTCTTAAAGAGCTCAGCTTGGTTATCGGTGTGCCCCTGTACATGATATTTATTCCCTGGTGACTGGTGTAGTACCAGGAGACTGGCGCTAGGCAAATGTAGTTCCCATCTTCAAAAAGGTTCCAATTTTACCCAGGTAATTATAGACCAGTAAGTTTAACATCTGTTGTGGGAAAAATGTTTGAAGGGCTCATAAGGGACTATATACAGGAGTATGTTGACAAACACAATATTATAATGATTGCCAGCATGGATTTACTAAGGACAGAAGCTGTCAGACCAATCTGATCTGTTTTTATGAAGAGGTGAGTAGAAGTCTGGATAGCGGGCAGCTGTGGATATTGTGTTTTTAGACTTTGCAAAGGCATTTGACACTGTCCCGTATAAGCGTTTGTTAGATAAATTAGAATCCATTGGGTTAGCGATATCAGTGTGTAATTGGATTAAAAACTGGCTGCTGGATCGTACTCAGAGAGTGGTGGTAAATGACTCCTACACTGAGTGGTCCCCGGTTGTGAGCGGTGGCCACAGGGCTCAGTATTGGGTCCTCTCTTATTTAATGTATTTATTAACAATATAGTGGAAGGGATCAATAGCACGGTTTCGATTTTTGCAGATGACACCAAGCTATGCAGGGTAGTGCAATCTAAGGAAGATGCTCATAAATTGCAAGGAGGCCTGGACACACTGAGTGCTTGGGCATCCACTTGGCCAATGGGGTTCAATGGGGATAAATGTAAGGTTCTGCATCTGGGTAGAAATATTCTACAGGCATCATATGTCCTATGGGGAGAAAAACTTGGAGAATCGCTTGTTGAGAATATCTGGGCGTTCTTGTAGATCATAGACTACAGAACAGCATGCAATGTCAATCAGCTGCCTCTAGGGCAAGTAAGATATTGGCGTGTATTAAAAGAGGCATGGACTCGCGGGACAAGGATGTAATTCTACCGCTGTACAAAGCATTGGTGCGACCCACTTAGAATATGCTGTTCAGTTCTGGGCCCCAGTTTATAGAAGAATGTTAATGGAGCTAGAGAGAGTACAAAGACGAGCAACCAAACTTATAAGGGAATGGAGCATCTTAGTTATGAGGAAGGTTAGTAGAATTGAACTTATTAGTCTTGAGAAAAGACGGCTTCAGGGGACATGATTAATTATATATAAATATATAAATGGTCCCTACAAAAAGTATGGGGAAAAATTATTTCAGTGAAGCCCCCTCAAAAGACAAGGGGACTTTCCCTTCGACTAGAGAAAAAAGGATTCAATCTCCAGAGGAGAAGAGCGTTCTTCACTGTAAGAACTGTGAATCTGTGGAATGGCCTGCCTGAGGAGATGGTCACAACAGGAACTGTAGAGAGTTTCAAGGAAGACTTAGATACCTACCTGGAACTAAAGAATATTAATATGTACGTAGCTATGTAAAATTCTGGATCCTGGCTGGTGGCGGCTCTGGGGTCAGAGATATGGTCTCCACTGGAACAGATTGGTTTTTGTCTTGTGGGTTCCAGGGCATTAACCAGTGATGAGGCTGGGCTTAAAGTCCTTGTCTCCCTCCCTTCACCCACATTTTCCCCAACCTTGGTTGAACTTGATGGACAAGTGTCTTCTTTCAATCGTACTAACTATGTAACTATGTAAAAACGAAAAAAAATCCAGAAAATCACCTTGTATGATACTTTAATAATTAATTTGCATTTTATTGCATGAAATAAGTATTTGATCACCTACCAACCGGCAAGAATTCTAGCTCTCACAGACCTGTTAGTTTTCTATAAGAAGCCCTCCTACTATGCATTCATTACCTGTATTAATTGCACCTCTTTGAACTCGTTACCTGTATAAAAGACATCTGCCCATGCACTCAATCAATCACACTTCAACCTCTCCACCATGGCCAAGACCAAACAACTGTCTAAGGACACCAGAGATAACACTGTCGACCTGCACAAGGCTGGGATGGGCTATAGGACAGTAAGCAAGCAGCTTGGTCAGAAAGCATAGATGACTGTCAATCTTCTTCAGTCTGGGGCTCCATACAACATCTTGCCTTGTGGGGTAAGGATGATTCTGTGAAAGGTTAAGAATCAGCCCAGAACTACATGGAGGATGTGGTCAATGACCTGAATAGAGCTGAGACCACAGTCTCAAATATTACCATTAGTAACACATGCCCCCATCATGTATTAAATTCCTGCAGGGCACGCATGGTCGTCGGGTCCCCCAAGCACATGCCCCGGCCCCTTTTTGAATTTTCGCCAAGGGACCTTTTGGTTTGATCAAAAGGGAAACATGGAGGGGTCATATGGTCAAAATGAAAATTCAAAATAGAATTTTTTTGGAAATAACCCCAAATTTCACCGTTTTTCAAGGAAAGAAAAATAAAAAGTCCCAACCCCCAAAAATTTCCCCCCCAAACTGTAAATTGTTTTGAAAAAGGGGAATGGGACAACTGCACTGTTTTTAAGGGAGAATGGAGGGGCCATATATCGTTTGATTTTCCCAAAAAACCCTTTCCTTTCCCCCGTAAGAGCATTGAAATGGTGTGGCGGGGCCCTTCCCAGCAAAAAAAAGCCCCCAAAACACACACCCCGGAGAAAAACAAATTTGAGTGGCTCTAAAAGAAGCTTTTCAAGGTCCGGGTTTGGTTAGGAAATTTTTTAACCCTCTTTGAAGCCTAGCGTAGCCTAAAACCCTAAAAGACGGGAAAAGGTCTGTATTTAGGGGGTGGGCCAAAATCCCTGCGGCAGTATATGCAAAACTTGTAAAAATACTACAGGAAACATTTTGCCCTTTGTTTTTTGCAAACAAAACTTTCTAAACCCAAAATTAAGTTCTTTTTTTCTATTGTTTCAAAAAAATTATTTCGCAATAAAATGAAATTATTATTTCCAAAATTATTAATGCGTTTTTCCCGGGGTTTTTTTATTTGATTCTGTCTTTTCCTTTGAAGTGAATCTACATAAAAATCACAGACCCCCAAAAACTTTGTAAGGGGGAAACTTGAAAAATCGCCAGTGTAGAAAAATACTTTTTTTCCCCCAACTTTTCATCACCGGCCCCCTTTTTTAGGTACACCTGCCCAAACTGCTCTTTAAACCATTTTAAATTTCTAATCAGCCAATAAACCATGGCGGCAACTCATGCTTTTTGGCATGTAGACATGGTAAAGACAATCTCCTGCAGTTAAAACCGGCATAAGTAGGGGGAAAGAAAGGTGATTTGAGGGGCCTTTAAACTGGCAGGGTTGTTGGTGCCAGAAGGGCTGGTCTGGGGAAATTTCAGAAACTGCTGATCTCCGGGTTTTTTTCACCACAACCATCTCTGGGTTTACAGAGAATGGTCCGAAAAAGAAAAAACTTTCCAGTGAGCGGCAGTCCTGTGGGGGGAAATTTCCTTGTTTTTGCCCAAAAGGGCAAAGGGGGAATGGGCAGACTGGTTCAGCTGATAGAAAAGGGAAAAGTGACCCCAAAAAGCCACCCGTTCAACCAAGTTTGGCCCCCAAAAGCATCTCTGTACGGCGGGTTTTAGGCAGATGGGCTACAGCAAGGGAAAGGGGGGGGGGGGGGGGGGGGGGGGGGGGGGGGGGGCTGGGGGGGGGGGGGGGGGGGGGGGGGTGGGGGGGGTCGGGGGGCCCCAACCCGGGGGGCCAAATCCTTTCGTAAGAAAAGGAAAAGAGGGTCCAAATTTTTCCCAAACCCCAACGAAATTTGGGCATTGAAAATTGGAAAAAACGTTGCCCCGGTCTGATGAGCTCCCATTTTTGCTGCGACATTCGGGTGGTAGGGTCCCGGGAAAATTTTGGGGTTTAACAACATGAAAGATGGGTCCATCCTTTCCTTTTTTTCAACGGGTTTAGGTGGGGGTGGTGGGGGTCATGGTCTGGGGGAAAATTTTTTTTGGCCTCTTTGGGCCCCCTTTTTCCAATTGAGCATCGTTTTCCAAAAACCCCTTTTTGAAAACTATGCCACGAAGAATTTAGGGAGTTCTGAAAAGGGAAAAGGGGTCCCCCCCCCCTTAATTGCATGGGTACCTAATTTAAAGTGGCCGGTGAGTGTATATGACATTGCAACCGCCAAGCATTAGTGCCTCTACAGAGTAAATACTTGTGTTCTTCTTCAAAGACTTTGTCTGCTTGAGTTATTGCCACACGATCTCTTCACATCAATATCAATTCACAGGGGTGAACATCACACCTCAACGCAGTTAGCCTGACAAAAATTTAACTAAATGCCTTTCGGTAGCCCCGACAAAGGGAAATCTTAAAACTGCATAAGTGTGCATTTAACTTTGTCGAAGATTTTTGAAAATGCAAGGGGCAGGGGCTTAAAAATTTTTAACTGCTATCTAAATCACAAGGCACGACGCTGAAAACGACCATAGATAGCTCTGTTCGTTGACAAAATTCCAATTGGGGGGAAAATTTATTTTTACTTTTTTCCCCTTTTGCTGTGATCTTTAATAATCCCTTTGGTTTTTTAGTACAGGGTTTTGGGGAATGTTTTTTGTCTTAAAAAAGTTCTTGTACCCTTTTTACAAACACCATTTCAAAAACTCATGCCACAGATTTCCGGGGGGAATAAGATAATTTGGACACTTTTTGCTGGGAGTAAGACAAAAGTTTTATGTGAAAACACATTCCTCAATGACACACATTGTCTGTGTTTAGACATAACTCACGTAGATTACAGTAAATTTATTGTAGATAATGTGGGAGAGTGAAGCAGGGCTCTTGGTACACCTGTGCTTTACAGATTTATCAGCATGACTGATATAGGCTAATAAACATGACATTGTTATGTGTTGCAGCTTTATAGCGTCTTCTGTATTCAGTTTTATATACAGGCGTAGCAGGTGCCAGCCTCATTTATAAAGCCTGCTCTATCATATAATGGCGAATGTATGTCCTGGAAATCCAGAAGATATGCCCTGGATCCCTAGGTCAGTGCTGCTTACTAAACTGTGTGCTCTAAGGATGTGGAAACAGTTATAAACCATCCAGAAAAGTAGAGTGAAGTCCATCATCCAAGAGAAAAAGACCATGAAGAAAGAAGAGGTCAATCGAGAAAAGTAGAGTGAAGTCCAGCATCCAAGAGAAAAAATATATAAAAAAAACTAAAAATCACATTTTATTCTAATCTTTTAAAAGAAAAACTAAGTGGGCCCAGTCGTCATTCCTCCTTAGGCGTTTCAGGCTCTAAGACGTAAGGAGGAATGGATACTGTGCCTACACAGTTCTTCTTTTAAAAGATTATAATAAAATGTGATTTTAGTTCTTTTACAATATTTTTTCTTCTTGATGCTGTACTTCACCCTACTTTTCTGGATTGACCCCTTCAGTCTGTGTACGAAAGTCCTACAGAACATAGCTACAGTGGCGGTAAGCCTATTTTCTTCTTGAATTGTAGTTATAAACCATGGTGGAGCCGGGAGCCATTAGCTCCCTGTTCTGCCACTTAGTCTTGAAGCCTGCAGGCTGTCTACAAGATGTCAGTTGGTTGTCCCTATGTAGATGGCATGATGATAGGTGTGTTCCTGGGTGTGGTTAGGGGCATGGCCTTGTTTGGTGTCATTTTTGAGCATGACTAGAGTTAGGGCATGTTCACACGGCGTTTTTGGATGAGGTTTTCGGAGCATTTCCTCACCCAAAACCACATCAAAACCTCGCCTGAAACACGCTTCTTCAGAAGAAGTTTTAGGGGTTGTTCACACGGA
Organism: Phyllomedusa bahiana; assembly: GCA_025379985.1. Classification (NCBI taxonomy): domain Eukaryota; kingdom Metazoa; phylum Chordata; class Amphibia; order Anura; family Hylidae; genus Phyllomedusa; species Phyllomedusa bahiana. The sequence continues at coordinate 27,476 of JAODAL010037971.1, read as the reverse complement.
GTTTTGACACCGTATTACAAGTGCGTTGTAGATCCGTCTTGGGGACCCGACAGAGCGGACCCCAAGACGGATCGAACAATTAGCAGTGAGATTATCACTGTGAGCTATGAGGAACACGCAGCGGCGTTCACATGAGGGATCACCGCTGCATGTTTCAAAAGCGCCGCTCGGGTCCATCTTGCAAAGAATTACATGTCAATTCTTTCAAAGACGGACCCGAGCGGCGCTTTTGAAACGACAGAGCGGACCCCAAGACGGATCTACAAAGCGCTTGTAACACGGAGTGAAAACTCAGAGTGAACAAACCCTTAGAGGTTTTCTCGGAGAGGTTTTGGGCGAGGTTTTGGTTCAGGTTTTCGATGAGGTTTTCTCCCATACAAATTAATAGCCAGGACAAAACCCGCACCAAAAATCACACCAAAAACCGCGCCGAAAACACGCTTCAAGAATTGACATGACACTTCTTTCCAAAGAAGCGTGTAAAAACTTTGTCGTGTGTGAACTACAAAGAGGTTTTACATAGGAATCAATTAAATGAACTGGGGGGCGTTTTGGACGAGGTTTTGGGTGAGGAAACGCTCCGAAAACCTCTTCCAAAACCTCGTCCAAAACGCCGTGTGAACATGCCTTTATGCCTTGTGTGAGGTCATGTATTTAGGCAGAGCCTACTGTATTCTATGTCCGGGGCCCATAATGCTGTTTAGATGGCCCAGGATTTATACTTCTCCATATATGGTGCTTGTCAAATTGCTGTGCTGTACAGCATTAGCCAGGAAATCATCAGCACACTAAAATATCACTATAAAGCACCAATTGACAAGCAGGTCTCTACTAAATTGGTATCTTTATGAACTATTTTTAGGTAAAGAAGTTTTCCCATCTTGTTACTTCTGCATTCTTGCTACGAGCTGATTTTAGAGGATGGAAAGATGTCTGCACTTGGCTGCACAGTTCTCCCTATTCCTTTTAATAGACTGTCCGAATGCTGTAGCCATCTCCCCATTCTTTGAGGTAGGTTCGTAGCGAGCTATGAGCTGGCCCCAGATGCGGAAAATTACGGAAGTGATAGGACTACTCTTTTAAAGATGCTCATACACTCTACACACATTTAACCAACAGTTATTCATCCTGCCACCTGCACAGACATGTACTCTCAGCTTGGTCATACATCTATTTTGCAATAGGGAGATGAACTAGGAGTTGTCTGTTCACGGCTTACATCTTGCTGGATCATAGAATTAAACATGTTCAAATCTAACATAAATGCTCTTTCTTTACCCTGACATCTGCTGTTGGAAGAGAGCTTGCACAAACCTTTAAAGTGATATCCACGAGAAAACAAGTCTGCTTTTATCTGACATACAGCGCCACTTATGTGCTTAGGCTGTGTCTGGTATTGCAGCTCAGGTGTTTTCATTGACACATTCTATGGACAAGAGTAGTGTAGAATCTGCTGGGTTTTAGGGTGCCTTAAAAAATTAGGAAGGACAACTGGATATTTAACCCCTTCACGCGTTTGAGGGTACTGGTATGTCAAAATAACATGTAGAGTATATGGAGGAGGCTCACGGTTTGAACCTAATCTGTATGTGGCGGGTGTCATCTGTTAAAGAGTTTGTCTCACTACATCAATTCATCTTACCTCAGTCCTGTTTTCTCAGTTTCATTTTTGAATTCAGGGGTGTGTTTATTGGCTTTACTGGCTTCTGCTGGCCTGCAGTGAGGAGCTGCTGAGGACACCAGGTCTGTAGCTAGTGACCTGCGCTGGCAGCCTATCAGGAGATGAAGAGGTAATCAGGTATTTGTGTAGCTTATAGGACCTGGAGGTGCTGATGGCATTCCATTTAAAAGAGGGCATATCTCAGAATAGGTAGGACACTGTTAATTGACTCATATTACAAAGTGACTTGTTTTTGCAGATCTGTAACATTAAAAAAGCTAATCCGTGTAGTTAGAAACCCTTTAATTACGTTTGTACTTGTGTTGAGCTATTGCGGTTGGCTATCGAGATTTCGATCGATAGTCGGCGCTATCGATAGGTTTTTCGTAGTGAGCATCGTTTATGAATGCGATTACATTAAAGTCTATGGGAGAGGACAACGACCTTCATTATTACACCCAAAACAAGGCTGGAGAAGCTCGTGAAATTAAAACATCCCACAACAGTCAAATGGATACATGTACATCTTACGCTACACATTAGGTTATAAAAGTCACAGTAAAAAGTTCACAGACCATTTAATATCCCTGTCTTGTTACCACAGCCAGACCCTCTAAACCTGCATCACCCACAAATTAAAAAGTGCCAGAAGGCAGTATGATTCTGGAACAATCATGTTTACTTGAAACTGGTATTGAATATCCCTGTCCTGGAACGCAGCATGATGCCCCGAAACCTGCAGACCCCCAGATTTTAAAAAATGACAGCCAAAAAGGATCTTTCAACCAACCATTTTAGGTTGACTGGGGACACTAACTATATCTGTCCTGTACCGCAGAATGACATTAAAACCTGTCTGACCCACTAGTTTAAAAAGTGCCAGAAAAAGGAGTCTTTCAACACCATTTTAGTTGAACTGAGACTTATATGTCCTGTCCTGGCCACAGTTATGACATTAACTGTCTGACCCCGATTACAAAAGTGCCGAAAAAGGGTCTTTCAACCCACCATTTTAGTTGATGAGACATGGACTAGAAACTGTCCTGTGCCACAGCCATGACCCAGGCCGGAGTTTACAGTGGGTGCGGTGAGAGCAAGGCTTGGCGTCCGTCATCTATTAACACGCAAGGTTAAAATGCCCTGATGATGCAGCAACCAAAAACTAGTCGTGCTGAAGCAGAGTGCGGAAGCGAAGTGTTGAGAACTCCAGCACTTCCTCAGTACACAGTCAAGACTGGGTAGCGCTTGCTTGCCCCTCCGTATGAGTGCGCGACCAATGAGCTTCACTTGGAAATACTGGTGGTTAACGCTCCTGTTACACCCAAGGTGCCCTTTTGCTTGGCATGCTTTTTATCATTTTACTCAGTGCTGAGGAGGAAATTGTCTCTGTACTTGTTCTCTGTCCGTGCTCATACTCAGGTCTCTGAATAACATACATACTGGTCAAGTTTTTCCTGTACATCAATTGTACCATTCAGGGGAATTTTTTTACAGCTATATTTGTCATGCAAGTTTTTTAGTAGTTAATTCTAGAAAAACTACATTTTTAAAATAGATGGAATACCAAAATGTCTTTGTTTCTCTTTTTTAATTGTATTAAATGGGTTGTTCTCAATACAGGGATTGATAGCTATGTTTAAAGATCTTGCCAGAAAAAACAAGGTCATTTTGCAATATGTGTCCATTAACAGTGTTCGCAACCTATTCCTGTTTCTGACAGCACCATCACCCTTGCAAGGCCACTTTGACAATTGTGAAGAACAAAGTCTGTTAGAATCAACATTTTTTTAGAATGGACCTGTAGTATAGCTGAATGTCACAGGGCAAAATGCACCCCAAAATTCAAAGCATGAACTCCTTTGAGCCACTTTGAGACAATTTTGATGTAACAAATGTTGTTAGAAACAACATTTTTTAGAATAGGACTGTGTAGTATAGCATGCATTGTCAAAGACAAAATGCCCCAAAAATTCAAAACATGACCCATTGAGCCACTTTTGACAATGTGAGAACAAATGTCTATTAGAAACACAAATTTTTTAGAATAGGACCTGTGAGTTTGCTGCCATTTCAAAGCAGCATGACCCAAAAAAATTATAACATGACTTATCAGCACTGATAAAATGTGAGGGAGAAATGCCACTTAGAACGCCACTTTTCTGTTCAAAGGCTCAATGATTATTGCTGTATCTCAAGCTACTTGACCCCAAAAAATATATAAATATGAAGTCTCTGCCACTATTAAAAAATTTGTGAGGGAGAAATGCCACTTGAAGCCACATTTTGTTCCAAAGGGAAAGGACCATAATATAGTGTATCTCACAGCACCATGTCCTCAAACCATTGACAATGCGGGAAAAAACTTTTTAAGTAAAATGAATAAGTGGAATAAGGTGTTGTCATGAACCTTGCTGTCTCTAGTACAGTCTCCTCACAGCAAAGAGTAGAATAAAGAGGAAAAGAGAATAAAAAATTGCAGTAAGAAGATGATCATTTAAAAAAAAAGTTTTTCAAGAGGGACCATTTCTGTTTGAAAAGGAATGTGAAGTAGAACGGGGCACAATAATCGTGCGACCTCGGCAAATTGGGGCCACAACCATCAATCAGAGATCCATGCCTGATTCATCTGTGATTGAAAGTCAAACGATCCACATTATCTGTGGAAAAGCGGGATGCGTCTTGTCGTAATGACACCTCCAGCTGTTGCTGAAGCGTTCCGCTCAGATATGTCGCTTGCTGCTGTTCAGGACAACACTCTATGGCGCTGACGAAGCCAGCTCGGGCCATTCATCCATTTTGGATAACAGAAGTCTATTGGGGTCCAGAACACATGCAAAAACATCGGGGTTGTGACGCAGAATGTCGCTGCACCATGATCTTAAGCTGATCTCTGTGTGTTGGATGTTGGCCCTGCATTGGCATGCACTGGTGAGGTGCGGTAAACAATGTAGCAGAGGTCACCCATTAGGCTTCCGCCACCTTGCCTCTGCTGCTGCCGCTACGACCTAGTCTTGCTACTCTACTGCTGTCAGTCGCTGATGTTTGTGCTCCAGCCGTGACATTTGGGAACGTTGAAGCAGACGCTACAGATGTCTCCAGTTGATCAATCCGCAAGGTCTCCTTGTCCTGCCTTTTAGTCTCTATGTGGGTGGGTGGAGGAAAGTGCTGAGTTTTGTTTTGCCACACGGAGTGATCCAGGAGGGTGGCCCTCTGTAACTGTTGTTCATTTGATGGCCTTAATGCTGGAGGATTCATGTTGGAGGAAATGGAGCATCCAAGCACTCATGTGAGAGATGGAGGCCTTGATTTCCCAAGCCTCTGGGTCAAGGGGCACTAGCAAGAGATCCTTTTCATATTTCCTCCTCCGCCTCAAATTCGCGCCAACCTTCTTCCAAGGCCAGGGACGTTCGGTAACATCCGGATGTCTAGGAATACCTCCTCCTCCTCTCGCGTGCCTCCAGCACAGACTTCACTCAGCCCTGACTTGCCTGAGATGATGCACCCTGAGGGAGTGATGCGCCACCCTTGCACGAGCTTGGACCCCGAACTACTGCCTAATGAAGACCGATAGAATTGTGAAATGTCGGGATCCCTTGTGGATTGATCGGAGAGAAAGGCTCCGTGTTCCGCATCTGTGTCCGTCTCCTCCTCCGTCGCTGGCGGGAATGTTGTTTCACGAGTGTCCAACGATCGTTCAGAACTAGCATCACCACATGCCTCATGCTGACATGGGCATTGTCCGCATGACCATTTTTGGTGGCTTCTTCATAATGGGCAAGGATGGTGCAGGAGCTCTATTCACTGCCTCCATTTCTCGGGTGGTTCAACACCCCCGAGGTCCGCACCGCTGACCTTGTGGCATGTGTTCACTTGCAGTAATGCGTAATGGCATTGCGCTGCTTGCCACAATCGCTGGAGCATGTGGAGGGTGGAATTCCTGCGTGTTGAACGTCAACAATGAGACGGTTGACGGGGTGGAGGCCGAGCTGACGCTGCAACGCAGCAGGCGGGACGAAGCAGGGTTCAGTGAGCGACGGCGGAAGTGCGAACTTAGACTTCGAGCCTTCCTCAGCAGGCAGTCCAGACCCGGGTAGCTCTTTAGAAATTTCTGGACGACCAGGTTCATGACATGTGCCAGGCAAGGGATGTGCTCCAGCCTACCGATCTTAAGGGCGGCCAGCAGATTTCGCCCGTTATCGCACACCACCTTGCCTGGCACAAGGTTCTTGGCACCCAGCCAGCGCTCGGTCTCGTTGCGGAGAGCCGTCCACAGTTCCTGACCTGTGTGTGGACAGTCTCCAAGACAGATTAATTTCCACACGGCCTGGTTTCTCTGGACACGTGATGCCACCACAGGACCTTGGGGGAAAGAACCCTGCACAATCCCTGCGGTTTTGAAGAGCGTGCGCCAAACCTGAGAGCCACCGTCACCCCCAGAGACATCCACCCAGCTCACCCAGTGAGCTGTCACAGAGATATAGCAGCCTGGCCGTGCTTACTAGTCCATGTGTCGGTGGTCAGATGGACTTTTCCGGCCACAGATGCAGACAATGTGCTTGAAATTTTAGATGACACGTGGCTGGCCAGGGCAGGGACGGCTTTTCTGGCAAAGAAATGCCTGCTTGGCATCTGGTATTGGGGGCAGGCAAGGGCCATGATGTGGCGGAACCCATCTGTGTCCACCAGACGGAAAGGCAACATTTCAAAGCCCAAAAGCCTGGCAATGCCGACATTCAGGCATTTGGCTTTGGGATGGTTTGGGTTAAAGTGTTTCTTCTGCTCCCAAACCTGGAAGACAGAAGGCTGGCTGCTAGACTGGCCGCTGTACGGCATGCAGGTCGTCAAACTGGCGGAAGGAGAAGGGGTAGGATGGGTCTCTGGTGGTTCTGGTTGTACTCGAGCGACGGTGGAGGCTGAAGCGGAGGCTGATCCCTGATCATGACTCTGAGAGACATGGGAAGCTGAGGAACGCTTGGTGGTGGCGGAGGAGGAGGAGGCGGAGACAGAGGTGTGACAGTGGTTGGAGGCCGGCGTCGGTCTGGCCTTTTTTGGCCAAGTGTTGCCTCCATTTCAATCATGCATTCTGCTGCATGTGACTGGACATGTTGGTGGTGGTTAACCACCTAAGGTTCTTGCTCTACTTATGCGTTTACGGCAAAGGCGGCATATGACATCGCTGGTGAATCAGAGGCTTGCCAAAGAAGGCCCAGGCTTGAGAGGTCCTGGACCTTTTTGACGGCGATAAGCGAGGAGCGGGGTTTGCGCTGACCGTGGCTGGCGGAATCATATCAGCGGACTTCTGCGACCGCCCTCTTCCTTTTTGAGGCGGAACCCATACTGACACTACTCCATCGTCTTCCTCCTCGTCCAGTGATGAAGTGCTCGCAAGCAAATTCTGCTGAAAAGACCACGTTGGATCCGCAATGTCATCATCATCATCATCAACACAGGTGACTTGGTCGTCCTGACATTCTGCATCCAGCAGAGAAAATCATCCTCTTTGGACTCTTGATCTTTTAACATGCCTTCTGACCCCAACCGCATTTTGTCATCAAAGAGGTCTTCAGAAAATGGATTATCCAGAGTGGTGGGTACACGAGTTGACATTTGGGCTGCTTCATGTTGGACGGATGCTGATGATGCTGATGACGACATTTGTGGCCGTGACTGGGAGGACGAGGAGGTAAGACTGCTGGATGCAGGTTGCATTAACCACTGAAGGACAGATTGGCGACGCTGTTCGTTACTGAGATTCACAGGGCCCTGACCCAGCGATGACAGGCCTGACGGTCCTGCAACTGACGATCCGCTGGCATGCGTGTTTGTCGCAGCACTGGAAGGAGAACTTCTCTCGTACACTCTACCATACATCGTCCTACCCCCCTCTTTGCTCGCCTTACCACCTGAATTCGCTCCATGTTCAGAAACATAAAAATATTGGAGAAGGTGTGGAAGATTTTGGAATGTCTCCTTATTAAAAGACGGCAAATCACAGCTATTCCTCAACTACATAAATATCAATAACAAATTGCTGATTCAAATGTATTTAAACTGCAAAGTAGATCTATCAACAAAGCTGACTGACCAAAAGGGAAAAAAAAAAACACCTCGTCTGAAATGTATACGGATATTACTAAGGTAATTTTTGGCACCTTTTCAATTCACCTGTGGTGACTACAAAATTGATTGTCATTCACATTTTAACTGCTAAAGATTAGCTTCTATCAACAAAGCTGGCCAGAGCCAAAGTAAAAAACACGTATCTGAAATGTGATTTGGATAATAAAGGTAATTTTTGGCCCCTTTCAAATACTCACTCCTGTGGTGACTACAAAATTGCTGTATTTACATCTTAAGGGCTAAGGTGATCTCAATGAACAAAGCCTGTAGTGCGCATGTGAAAAAACAAGTATTCTGTAATGTATTCGGATTAAAAAAGGTATTTTTTGGCACCATATCAATTCACCTGTGGTGACCTACAAAATTGCTGTATTCAAATTTAACTGCAAAAGTAGAATCTATTCAACAAAGCTGTAGTGCGCCAAAGTGAAAAACACGTATATGGAAATGTATTTCGGATAATATAAGGTATTTTTGGCACCTTTCAATTCACCTGTGGTAGACTTGGCAAAATTGCTTGCTATATGCCACATTTAAGTGCAAGGTGCCTCAATGAAAAAAGCTGCTACGTGCGCCAAGTCGAATAAAAATCACGCTGATCTGTAATGTATTCGTATAATAAAAGGTTATTTTTTCTGGCACCTATCAATTAACTGTGCGTGACCCTACAAAAATTGTTGTATTCAAAATTTAACTGCAAGTTGATCTCATCAACCAAAAAAAAAAAATATAAAGCGGTATAGTGCGCCAAGTTGAAAAAAAAACACGTATCTGTAATGTATTCGGATAATAAAAGGTATTTTTTGAGGCACCTTTCCACATTCACTGTGGTGACTACTCAAAATCCGCTGTATTCAATTTTAAAGTGCTGGTGCCTCAACGAACAATGCTGTAGTCGCGCCATAAGTGAAAAAACAAAACACGTATCTGTAACTTTATGTCGATAATTAAAACGGCTATTTTTTGGCAATTATCAAATTCACCTGTGGCTGACTTAAAAAATTGCTGTATTCAAAATTTGAACTGCAAGTAAGATCGATCAACAAATCTCGGACTGCGCCAAAAGTGACAAAAAAAACAAGCTATCTGAATGTATTCGATTATTAAAAGGTATTTTTGGCACTTTCACTTTCACCTGTGAGTGGACTCACAAATGGGCTGTACTTTCACAATTTTAAGTGCAAGGTGCCATCAAGGAAACAAAGCTTTAGTGTGCCTAAAGTGAAAAAAAAACCACGTGTTGTTCTGAAATGTTATTCGGATAATAAAAGGTATTTTTTGGACCTTTCAAGTCATCTGTGGTGACTACAAAAATTGCCTTGTATCACATTTAAAGTCAACGGTGCCTCAATGAAACCAAAAATAGCTGTAGTTTGCCAAAGTGGAAAAAACACGCTTATCATGGAAATGTCTTGGAATAATAAAATAAGGCTATTTTTTGGGCACCCTTTCAATTCACCTGATGCGTGACGCTTACAAAATTGCGTCTTCAAACATTTAAGTTGACAAGGTGCCTCAATGAACAAAGCTGTAGTGCGCCAAACGTGAAAAAAAAAACGTATCTGAAATGTATTCGGGGAAATACTAAAAGGTACTATTTTGGAACCTTTCATATTCACCTGTGGTGGACTACAAAATTGCTGTATTTCAACATTTAAGTGCAATGGTGCCTAAAATGAACCAAAGCTGCTAGTGCTTGCGCCAAAGTGAAAAATCACGTATCTGAAATGTATTCGGATAATAAAAGGTATTTTTTGGCACCCTCATCAACATGTGCTGTCTACAATAAATTGCTGGATTCTAATTTAACTGCAAGGTGGCTATAATCAACAAAGCTGGAATGGGCAATTTGAAAAAGAACACCTATCATGCAGGGGCGTTGCTAGGGTCCTAAAACCATCCGGGGCTCCCCGGCACTTTGTGTATTTCCCGCCTACTTTGTGAAATTCGGATGTTTTTTTACAGCAGAAAAGAATACCTTCTGTTTCCCGTCACTTATTTTCTGCACAGTCCCACACAGATCACGTCCATATCCCTCAGCAGTTCACTGCTACAGTAAAAATTATCCAATGACAAATTTACATTTTTTGCAAAAACTTCTCACCTTCATATGACAATACACCCTTAAACTGTCACCAAAAATACACCTACACATGGAAGGCAAATCTACCAGACAAGTGATTGCTTTTCTTAAAACCCATTCCTACAAAAGCCAGGACCACAAAACTATTACTACTTAAGGCTCAACATAATCCTGCCAGGACGCTGGACCTGAAAGCAACGCAAACCATGTGGACTTTCTGCTGTACACAGGTTATGATTTCATAATACCTCCCGACCATACAGTCGACCATGTAAGTGGAAGAAACTAGTTACATGTGCACGCTCTGCATAATATAAGTGATTCGCTCAACTGCAGTTACATTTGGTGACTCAACGGGGTGGGGGGAGACCGTCTTTTCTGATCAGGTCGTTCCACCTTTTCCCTTTTCTCTTCTTCCACCGGTTCCACACCTTCATTCTGATTGCTCCCGGCCAAGATACTCGTACATGTGGATTTGGACACAAATATATTAGAACCTCCAGACATTTCCAGCCAACTCATTAATTATAGTATAGCAGTCCGCACTCAAGTTAGGCTAGTATAGGGGCACTGAGGCAGTATCATAGGGGCCACAGGCAGGATATGGGGGGCCACTCAGGCAGTGGACCTATATATGGGCGGCCACAGGCAGGTATTATAGGGGCACAGACAGGGTATATAGGCGGGCCACAGGCACGGTATTTAGGTGCATCTGCGGCCAGTATATTGGGGTCACTGGCTGTTATAGGGGGCCAACGGCAGTATATGGGGCCACAGGCAGGTATATTGTGGCCACAGGCATGTAGATTGGGGCACTGAGGCAGTACATGGGCCACAGGCAGTATATGGGGCAATTGTGGGAAGTATATGGGCACAAAGGCAGTATCATGGGGGCCACTGGACAGGTTATATAGGGGCACTGAGGCAGTTTATGGGGGCACTGAGGACTAGATATAGGGGCTCCTGAGGCAGTACTATAGGGGCACTGACCCTGATGGCAGCTATATAGGGGGCACAGGCAGGGTATATGGGGCCAACGGCAGGTATATGGGGCCATAGGCAGGTATATGGGGGCACAGGCAGTATATGGGGGGCATAGGCAGGTATATAGGGGCAACAGGCAGGTATATGGGGCCACAGGAAGGTTACATATACGGGCAATGAAAGCATGTTTATTGGGGCAACAGGCAGGGGTTATGGGCGGCCACCAGGGGCAAGGGATATGGGGGCCCACAGGCAGGTATATAGGGGCCACAGACAGGTATATAGGGGCCACAGGAAGGGTTTATAGGAGCACTGAGGCAGTATCATTAGGGTCACAGGACAGGGTTTCATGGGGCCCAATGGCAGTATATGGGGCCACAGGCAGGTTTATAGTGAGGCCTCAAGGCAGGGATATATAGTGGCCAACAGGCAGGTAGATTGGCGGCACTGAGGCAGTATAGGGTGGCCCACACGGCAGTTTATGGGGGCATCTGAAGGCTGTATATGGAGGCCACAGGCAGTATATGGAGGGCAACAAGGCAGGTATATAGGGGCACGGTGGGCAGTATATGGGCGAGGCACTGAGGCAATATATAGGGGCACTGAGGCAAGGATATAGGGGGGAAAAGGCAGGTTTTTGGGGCCACAGGCAGGTATATGGGGGCCATACGGCAGGTTATATGGGTGGCACAGAAGTATTGGGGAGGCGCATAGGCACGGAATAATAGGGGCACAGGAAGGTTTATAGCGGGGCCACAGGCATGGTATACTAGGGGGGGGGGGGGGGGACAGGAGGTATATAGGGGCACAGGCAGTACTATGGGGGCACACAGGCAGGTTTATGGGGGCCACAGGCAGTGTATATGGGGCCCAAGGCAGGGATCTGGGCGGCCAAAGGCAGGCCATTATAGGGGCACAGAGGCAGCAATATGGGAGGCCACAGCAGCAGGGGATATGGGGTCTTACACGGCCAGGGATATGAGGGCCATTAGACAGTTATGGGGGGTAAAGGAAGGCATTATAGGGGCACAGGCCGTTTATTGGGGGCCACAGGCAGGGATATTGGGGGCCACAGGCCAGGCCATTATAGGGCACAGGCAAGTATATGGGGAGGCCACAGGAAGGGATATGGGGCCGCAGGTCTGGGATATGGGGGCCATAGGTGCAACCGGGGAGGGAGGACGGGCCCGACGGGGCGTGGGGCCCCTCCACAGGAAGGGATATGGGGGCCACACAAGCAGGGATATGAGAGGCACAGGCAGGGATATGGCGGGCAATAGGCAGTATGATGGGGCCTCAGAAGGTATAAAAGGGCACAAAGGCAGGGATTATGGGGGCCACAGGCAGGCATTTACGGGGCACAGGCAAGCATAATGGGGGCCACAGAAGGATTTGGGGGCCTTAGGACAAGTATATGGGGGCCACAGGCTGGGTATGGGGGCCACAGGCAGTATATGGGGGCCCACAGGGCAGGGATATGGGAGGCCCACCGGCCAAAGCAGGGGATATGGGGGGCAAGGCAAGGGATATGGGTGGCCACAGGCAGGGTATAATATGGGGCCACAGGCAGTTTATTGGGGCCACAGGCAGGCTTATACGGGGCCAACAGGCGGGCTATATGGGGGGCCACCAGGCAGACATTATAGGGCGAACAGGCAGTATTATGGGGGGCAAAGGCAGGGATATGGGGGCAACAGGCCACAGGATAATGGGGGCCACTGGCAGGCTTTATAGGGGCATCTAGGACAGTATATAGGGCACTGATGGAGGTTAACGCTATAAAATAACAACATTATTACTCACCTTAAACTCCCCAGGCGAGCGCGCTCCGTCCTCTTCTGCCCGCACTCCTCCCCGGTCAAGTCTCCTCCGGGCGCACGGCTATGACGCGCTGTGTGACCCTCCGAGGTCACCCGGCCAGCGTCCTCGCACGATGTCGTGATGTCATCGCGTCCTCTGACCGGCTGAGCGCACGGGGCTGCGGCGGGTCATCAGCGCTGTGTGGAACCCGGCGGCCTCAGCGGCCTGTCGGACCTGCGGGGCGTCCGACCACTGTCTGCGGCGGCTAGGGAGCGATCGCTCTCTGCCCCGCAGAAAAGAAGCACCCTCAGCTGATGTGTGCGTCCATTACATAGGCATCCTAGATAGTTTCTCACGCACTTGCAGCTGACAGAGGCAGTCGGTGCTCCATGGGACCAGCGCAGAGGCTGGAGACGGGAGACTCGGGCGAACAGGGGTGTTTATTCGGGCCGAGCCACGAATTAAAACAGTCCTAGCGACGCCACCCTGCTATCTGAAATGTATATTACTAATAAAAGTGGAGTTTTGCACCCTAATAAAAGAGACCTGCAGCTACTAGAAAAGTGTGTATCCTAATATTAGTTTAAGGCTGACAATATCCAGGAAATATATTCATTAGACAAACTGTTAATAATAAAGCCTAGTGCAGGCAATGTCTTCACTAAGTCTTTGTGAACTACATCCAGTATTCCTTTATAGAAGCTTGACCGTGTGTTCGCCTGCGGGCCCACCCCCCCCCCGCTTTCCCCCTGTGACTTTACAAGCGGTAGATGCTCCTTTAAAATTCCTACCTAACTAATAAAATCTTAGCCAATCTATGATAATAACTAAGTGTAAAGGATCACAGCTAATAGTAAGAGGTTTCTCTCGTTGAAGAAATAGAATAATTTCGCTGAGCTGTTTGGACACAGGCAAAGGCGCTCGTCCTACTGCTATGAGATGCTGAGAGCCACTGATCCATGAAAAGGAAGGGACTGGTTCTATGTAAAAACAGATCCAGGGGTTCATTTGATTTTCAAGCCAAAATCGCAATCCTTACAACATCCCACAGTTCATGATGTCGCCACACACATTTCTACACCTGCTCTATCTGTAACCTGATTTGCCTGCGCCGCCAAAATGAAGGAAGCGCCGAAAATTTGTCGACGCCGTTATTAATAGATGATACACAGAATTTTAACACCTACAATTATCTCATGATATAAAATTTCGAATCAACATAAAAACTGTGCCGATTTCAACTTTGTCGATAATAATCGCTCAACACTAATATTAACAGTCTATTTTTTAAAGAAGCACATAGACATAAAAGAGCTTGAGCAGAATCAAAGACAGTCGCTTAAGATAATAAATGGAATGTGTAAGTGTAAGGAGGGTGAAAAGTGGGCCACTTAAAAAATGTACAAGAGCCCAATGTCCCAGGTAGTTGCTCCATCTTTACCCCAGATAAAGGGGGCAATTGTGTAATAGAGGGGGTAATGTGAGTATGTTTTGTTCAATTTTTATGCTGTTTTTCTTCGTTAATTTTTTTTCAGACATGGTGGTAGCCCCTTAGTACCAGAATGTAGGAAGCAGGGACTAGCATGTAAAGCTCCTAGCTAATTGGTTTGATCACCATACACAAAAAACATGTCACATGTAGAAGAAATATGATGGCACTGTACCTCTCTTTGTGCTCAATCAAGACCCAGGCATAGAATCCTCTATAGAAAAAAACAAGGAAGCGCAGCGATGTTAAAAAACTTCAGATGCAAGTAGGGTGCTCAGAAGTATCAGAGAGAGGAATGCTATATCCAATAAACTTTAGCATGAGTATAAAAAGCACCCAGGCACTCACTAACCCAAAGCATACGTAAAGAGTACCTATCACAACCAGAGAAACATCGTGTAGTAACAGGAGACTAAAAAAACAAAAACTTTCTTAAAAAATGCTTCATTAGGAAAATGAAAGCATTTCCTGTAATTCAGTTTTTTTAAAAAGTGACCTACTTCTGTGCTGTCTCCACATAAAGATGTCCCTGTCTGCCTAATAAAGATTAAAGGCGACATGTATGATTCTCGCCAGGTCGGAGCAGCCCCTTTCACCCCATTTCGATTTAAAACTGCGCCTGATTTATGTCGGGCCGGGGGGCTCATACATAGAATGTAAAGTTGTCGTGCCTGGGCCAATGTGTAAAGGTGCAGTCGGGACTTAGGGCGTGCGGGACTGCCCCTAAGATTGGGCCCGCCGGGGGGTAGTGCGTCTTTCCATGCTGTGAAAAGCCCCGCCGTGCCTCCCCCAGTGTGTGAGGGCTGTAAGGGGACTGGGGACAGTGCGGGGGGGCGCCTAATATTCGCCGCCCGAGGGGGGCGCTAAAATGCGGGAAATGTTCCCTGCCCCCTCCCCAGTGTGTGGGGTCCCAGTGGGGGGAATTTGGCAAAAGGGGGACTGGGGCCCCTGCCCGGAAAAAAATCTTTTCCCCAATTCGAGACGGTGTAAAAATGGGAAAGAAATAATTAAAAATTGTCCGGGGGATTTTGGGAATCAAAAAAATCGCCTTTATAAAGGCAAAAAACATTCTCGGGAAAAAGGGGAAAAAAAAACCTTCCTAAAAATAAAAAATACATACAAAAAAATCCTTTCCAAAATCAAAGAACAGCGAAAAATATCAAGAATTAGGATATTAGAAATTGGGGGGAAAAATTAAGAATTTTAAAAATTCTGAAAGTTTTTCTCATTGGTGGGGCAAAAACCAGCCAATAAAGAATAGGAGCGCGTGAACCTTTAAAAAACCTATGGAGAAACTATTGAAAAAATCAAAATCAAAGGGGGGACTGTTCAAAAATAACATTTCAAATGCAGGAAAAAAAGAGTTGTTGGTTGGCATTGCGGGGGCTTGGCAAAATTGGGCCCAAATCGAATTTAGGAGCGACAGGGACCCATTATAACCTATAGAGGTTTGGAAAACCAATCAAAAAGAAATAGCCCTATGCAAACCCGGGGTAACTCGGCAGATTTTTACGGGGGGCAAAAAAACTTTAAGGGTTAAAAAATTTTTTTGGGCCACTCACAATAGTGTGTAAATAATGAAAAAACTGATCCATGATTCAACTCATTTTCTTTTGTGTCTTCACTGCCAGATAAAATTTGCCTCTGATCTTGGGTCAAAAGGTCCCCGTTTTGTGTGACCCACCAAGTTATAGGTGCGGGCCATTTTGTTTCTTAGCCCACCAAAAACTTTTTGCTTTTTATTTGTGCTCAAAATTTAAATTTAAAAGGAAAATGGGAAAAAATTTTAATTGATGGGGGTTTCTAAGATTTAAAATAATTTTGGGAAACGGGCCCTAAAAGGCCCGGAAAAGTATTTGGGCGCCATGTATGAAGGGCTTTACGCCTGTTTTCGGGCCCGTTTTTCATGGGCCCCTGGCCCCGAATCCCTTTTCGGACGCAGGGTTTGAAATTTTTGGCCCCAGGGGTTCCCCCATTTTGGGCTGCCCCTCACATGGGGGGGGCTTTGCAAGGGGCGCGGGGGTTTTGGCGGGGTGTAGGGCCCCGGGGGTGGGACGCGCCGGGGGCTCGAAAACTCGAGGCAATGCTCGATCGCGAGTGGGCAAAGGCGGCGCAATGCAGCCCCTGGGCGCCCCCGAAGGCAAAACCTGGTTGATTCGGGTTTCTAAATGCCCCGGGGGGGAGGCGAAGTAAAAGCGGAGAACGGAACATGCGAGGAAACATAAAAGGTTCGCCAAAAAAAATCTTGGCGTCAGCTCCGTGGGGGCTTGGAGTATGTTTCCAAAAAAATTCCCTTTAAAAAAGGCTTTTTAAACATTCTCAGAAAAAGAGTAAAACCTCAAAAAAAAAAATAAAAATTTTAAAAAAAATTTACTTTCCAAAAATCTAGAAGGGCCCGAAAACATCAAAAAATTTAGGATATTGGAAATTCCCGGGGAAAATTTTTCTTTAATTAAAATTTCCCTAAAAGCTATTTCATTGGTCGGCTTTAAAACCACCCAAATTTCAGAATAAAAAAGCGCAGTAAACCCTTTAAAAACCCTTTTGGGAAAGAAATATTGGGGGCCCCAATAAAAATTTAAAAAGGGGGGACAGTTCAAAAATGTAAAAATACAGAAAAGGGGCTGATTGGTTGAGCTAGCGGGGGCTTGGCTATACACCCCAATCAGAGCGCGAGCTACTTCTCCCTTTTGTGTTTTGGAGAGTTCGGGGGAAATTGAAATCCCCTTTGCCCCTCAGGCCGGCGGCGGGGAGTTTGATAAAAAAAATTATTTTTTTTTGGTGGAAAATATTTTTCGGAAAAAATGCTGAAAACCTTCTATAAAAATAAATCAGTTAAACCCCGAACAACGGTTTGTCGCCGGGGACCGGCGCAAACATAAAAAATTGGATATGAGAATTGCCGGGAAATACGAAATTCAAATTTTTTAAAGCGTTCTCATTGGTTGGCAAAAGTCACCCAATCGAATAGGAGCGACAAAAACCCTTTTTAAAACCCCAAATGGAGAAGTTTTGAAAAATCAAAATCAAAGGGGGGGCATTTCCCAAAAGGGACAGAAAAAATTTGCGGGAAAGGTGATTGGGGTGGCTAAGCGGGGGCTTGGTTTTTTTGGCCAATCAGGCGCGAGCTACTTCTCCCATTGAAAGTCTTTTGGAGAGATCGGCGAAATGCAATCTGGGTCGCGCCTTTGGGGGCAGGGATTTGTGAAAAAAAATTTTTTTTGATTAAGTGGTTAAAATTTAAAATAAAATTTTTTAAAATTTTTATTTTTATTTTCTTTATTTTTTTTTCCCCCACATTTTTATTTATTTAATCAGTGGCTAGCGAAAAAAAGAATTAAATTTTAATGGAAATTTTAATTTAATTTTTTTTTTTTTTTTTCCCCCCCCTTAATATTGGGATTTTTCCCCTTTTTAATTTTTAACGTTTCGGAAAAACCAAACTTTTTGGTTTTCCTTTCATTTGATTTTAGGGGCCTTTGAAACTGTTGTTTTTTTCCCCCGTTTGGGGTTATTTTAAAATAAACCTTTTGGGGGTTTTGTCGTTTCCTTTGGGCCCCCTTTTCCCGAAAATTTTTTTGGTTACCAAATTACAGTGCTCGTTTCTAATTTTTTTTTCCCCATTGGGAATTTTCGGGGATGGGGCCCTCGGGTTGGATTGGGCAAGATAAAAGAGCCCCGCTTACCCAACCAATAGTTTTTTCGGGCAATTTTTAACCTGCCCCTTTTGAAATGTCCCACCCTTTGAATTGTTTCCCCCAATTATTTCCTTTTTGGTTTTTGGGGGGAATTTTGGGTCCCTGTCGTCCTATTTGTTTGGCCCAATATTTCCTCCATGGGGAAAAAAATTGGGCCACTTTTTCGTTCCTATTCTGTTTGGGGCGGGTTTTAATCCCCCCCAAATCAGAAGAGCTTAAAAAATTAAAATTTTCTGTTTTTTCCCGGCAATTTTTTTTTATTGCAATTCCTTTTTGTAGCGCCGGGGTCTCGGCAAACAAATGCTTTTTAGGGATTTTAACTGTTTTAAATTTTTATAAAAGGGTTTTCGGCTTTATCTGATAATGTTTTTCCCATTTAAAATTAAAAATAATTTTTTTTATCAAACTCCTTGCCGCTTTGGCGCTGAGCGCCAAAGTTGAATTTGGCGCCTTATTTTTCCCCATAGATACAATGGGGAAGTAGTCGGCCGTTTTCTGTTTTGGACCGGAGAAAAGCCAAGCCCCCCGCTAGAAAAACCCCAATCAGCTCTTTTCTGTATTTTTACTGTCTTTTAAACTGTCCGCCTTTTGTTTTTGATTGGTAAAAAAACTTCTCCATAGGATTTAATGGGTTTTTTTTGTCGTTCTATTCTGTTTGGGCCGGGGAACGGGCCAACCCCTGCTAGCTAAAAATTTTTCAGTTTTTCTTTTTTTTTTCTGTATTTTGAACTGTAAAAAACTTTGATTCTGTTTTGGTAAAATTGTTCTCCTTTGGTTTTTAAGGGTTCACGGGTCGCTCCTATTTTGATTGGGGGTTTCTGCCGCCCAAATGAGAATAGCTTTCAAAATTTTTAAAATTACGTTTTTCCCGGAAATTTCCCAAAATTTTCCTTTAATTCTTGATATTGCGCCTTTTGGGGTTTTTTTGGGAAAGTGATTTTTTTTAATGAAGTTTTTTTTTTGAGTTTGAGTTTTTTCTGAGAATTTTTTCCCGGGCCTTTTTTAAAGGGAAATTTTTTGGGAAAATCATAATTTTTTGTCCGGCCCCGGACCCCCCTGAGCCCCGGGGTTTTTTGGGATGCTAATCTTTTTTTATGTTTTCCTGGGGAGGGTTTTCCGGTTCCCCTTTTTTCACTTCGCCCGCTGGAGCTTTTTTAGCCCAAAATAAAAAAAGGTTTCGGGCTGCCCGGAGCGGCCGGACGGGGGTTTGGCATTGGGGCCCGGCACTATGCCGGGTTCGCGGATCTTTACTTTGCCCCGGGCTTTTTTTCGAGCGCGCCGCCCGCCCGCCCCCCCGGATACCCCTTTTAACAACGCCCCCAAACCCCACCCCCAATTGCCCGCCCCTTCTTTGTGAAGGGAAAACCCCCCCGAAAATTTTGGGGGCAAACGTTTGGGGTCTAAAAAACCGCAAAACCTGCGTTTGGACACCCGGATTCGGGCCAGGGGAGGGGGCGGGAAATAACCCCGGGAAACAGGGCGTAAAAGCCCGCCCCTACATTTTCCCCCTTTTTTAAAGTTTTGGAAATCAGTGGGGGGCCACCTTGCATTTTTTTTTATTTATGAAAGGGGGAAAAAATCCACCTAATAAACATGCTACTTTAAAATACAATATTACAAAACGGGACACTATTTAACAAAAACTTTACCTACCCCCCAGGTTAAGCGGGAAAACCCCCGGGGGAAAAGGGGGGCCCTTTCCCCCCAACCCCTGTGGGGGGGTTAATCCTCCCCCCAGAAAAAGACCCTGGCCAAAAGGGTTTTTGTGTAACCCGGGCATCATTCCCAAAATTAAAAAAGAGATGCGCCCCTAAAGGGCCATTTTCCCCCCCCACCCCCCCGGCAATGTTTCGGGTTTAGTTTTCCTTCCCAAAGGGAAAGTTCCGAAAAGGCAGAGGGGCCAAAAAGGGGAGCACTGCTGGGAAGGGGGCGGGGGGTTTTTAATTTGGGGCGCAGGGGGAGAGGGGGGTGTTTTTAATGGGAGCTTTGTGGGGGGGGTTGTGTTTGTTTTATTTGAGGGTGTGGGGGGTTTTTGGGTGTGTTTTTAGGTGGGCGGGGAGGGGTGTGGGAAATTGGGCGTGTAGGGGGGAAGGGCCTGTGGGTTTTGAGTTTTTGGGGGTTTGAGGGGTTTGTGTGTGTTTTCTAAGTGGGGTGGGGGGGAGTTTTTGGGTGAAAATTGAGTGTGCGGGGGTGTGTGTATTGGGGGTTGGGGGGGGGGTGGGTGTGTTTAAAGGGGTTTTGGGTGTGGGGTTTGTTTTTTGTAAAGTGGTGAGTGTGGGGTTTGGTTTGTAGGGGAGGGGTTTGTGTTTTTTTAAGGGTTTTGGGGGAGGGATTTGTATTTGTATTGAGTGTGTGGGTGAGGGGTGTGTGTGTAAATGAGTGTGCGGGGGGGGGGTATTGGGGTTTATTTGAGTGGGGGTTTGGAAGGGGGGAGGGTATGTGTGTGTATTTAAGTGTGCTTGGGAGGGGTGGGGTTTTATTTGGGATGTGGGGGGGGGGTGTGTTTATTGGGGTGTGGGGGGAAGGGGGTGTGTGTATTGGGAGTGGGGGAAGGGGAGGGGTTTGTGTGTGTATTGGTTTGCGGGGGGAGGAAATTTGTTGTGTTTTTGGGGTTGTGCGGGTGGGGGGTGTTTTGTGTTTTTGGGGGAGTGTGTGGGGGGGAAAGAAAATTTTGGTATATTTGAGTGTAGGGGAGGGAGGGTATTTTGTGGGGTATTTAAGTTGTCAGGGGGGGGTGTGTGTTTTTTAAAATTTGTTGGGAAGGGTGTGTGAAATTTTAGTGTGCCGGGGAAAGGTTTTTGGTATGGGTTAATGGGGGAAAAGGGGGGTGTTTGGGAGTAAATTGAGGTGTGGTATTGTGTGGTGGGGGGGAGGGATTTGTATGGGGTTTTTGTGTGTGGGGGGTGTGGGGGGGTGTGTTTTTTTGAGGGGGTGTGGGAGGGGGGAGAAAGGTGTGTTTTTGAGTTTTGTGAGGGAGGAGTATTTTGGGGTGTATTTAAGGGGGTTTAAGGGAGGTGAAATTTTTGTGTGAAATTGAGTTTTGCGGGGGGAGGATTTGGGGGGTTGTTTTGGGTGTGGGGGGATGGGTGAGGTGTTTTGGGGAGCGTTTTAGGGGAGGGGTGTGTGTTTTGATTGTGGGAGGAGGGGTGTGTTGTGTATTGAGTGTGGGGGGTGTGGAGAATTTGGTGTTTTCTTGAGTGGTTTGGTGTTTTTGTTTAAAGTGGGGTAGGGGGAGGGGGTGTGTGTTTTTTTTGAGTGTGCGGGGGGGGTGTTTTGTATTGAGGGTGTGGGGGGGGGTTTTGGGGTTTTTTTGAGTGTGCGGGTGGGGGGTTTGTGTTTTGGGGTGGGGGGGGGGTATGTGAAATTGTTGTGTTTTGGAAGGGGTGTGTTTTTGAGTGTATGAGGGGTTGTGTGTGTATTAAATTGTGTGGGGAAGGGTTTTTTTTATGAGTGGCTGAAGGGTGTGTTTTTTCGTGTGTGGGGGGGGGGCATGTGTGTGTTTCAGTGTTCGGGAGAGGGGCATGTGTGTTTTTTGTGTCCCGGGGGGAAAATTGTATAACAAAAAAAACCCCAGCCTGCAGCCCCCCCGGGGGTGGACCATCCCCCATAACAGGGTTTTCCCTCCTGACGGTTACCTGGCTTTTTTCCAGTCCCCTTGGTGTGTTAGAAAATGGGGTTTAATGTGAAAGGGGGTTTTGGGGTCATCCTTTGGGGTGCCCAAAAAAACTATGCTGGCTGGCAAAAAAGGCCCGGTGATAGAAAGGGAGAGGCGTCCGTCAGTTTCCCACCATTACTAACACTGAAATTAAATTAAAAAAAAGGGACAAAAAATTCCCAAAAAAAAATTTTATTAAATAAAAAATTTCCCGGGACAACCGGCCCCCCTTTTCCCACCATTTTATTAAAGAAACCAACCCAAAGTTGGTTGGGGGAAAAACCCAAACGAACCCGCATTTTCCAAATGGGAAACCTGTTAAAATTTAAGAACACTAAAAAAAAAACCACGCCCGTACTAAACTCTTTTCAAATTCCCCTGCCCCCCCTGAAGTAATGCCGGGTTGCTAAATCCCTGGGGGTTTGCAGGTAGGGAGTTCAAACTGCCCCGTTTGTTTTTGGGGGGGCTACAGACCCACAGCCACAGCAAAATTCTCCGGGGGTAGCCCTTTGCACCCCCAAGGACATTGTAAACTGTGCTCTGTACTCCTCCTCCCCCCAAACCCCCACCATTGTGCTAGTTTATTGTCCAACACAAAATACAACCCCAATCAAAATAAACTCCCCATTTAATACCCTTTAGTCCTCTAAACCTCCCCCCTATAAATCCCACCTTTTAAACTCTTTAAACCTCTCCACCAAAAACCCCCATGTCCTCAAACCCCTCCACCTATCATCCACCTATCATTTCCCAAAAACCTTCCACTATTACCCCCATAGCCTTTCCCCTTTAAACCTATCACCCACCTATCCCCCCATAACTTCCCCACCTTTTTCCCCCCTCACCTCCCCCCTTATCATTTTCACTCCCCCTATCCCCCCTTTTTCCCCAACCTGCCCCTATCACACCTTTAACCTCCCCTCCTATCCCCCCATGTGGGTTTGTAAGATTGACCACAGGTAGACAATTTGTTTGAAAAAATGGGAATTCTAAAAATGTTTTTTTGGAAAATTTTCTGAGGAAATTGAGTCGTGACTGACAGAAGTCTTCTTGGTGGTTTGGTAATGTGGAGATAAAGGGGGGGGGGGAGAAAAAAAATTCCAGTACAGAAGTCTTGGGGGAGCCCCAAAAATGAAAACTGCACTGTAGTCATTTTTAAATGTTTCGGGCCCTTGGTTGCTGAAAGGGGGCATGGCTAACCCCTCAAGAAGGCATGGTCAGGGCAAATTTTTGGGGGGGCAGCGCGCTATCGCCCCAAAATTTTAAACTCTCTGATGCCCAATTTTAAAAAAGTTGGAAAGGGTAAAAATATAACAGCTTTAACAAATACAAAAAAAACATAGCACAGGACATCCCCCACTTTAATTTAACGGGCATACCCCTTAACACATTGCATTCAAAAAAACATTTTATGTACAAAAATATTTTATACTAGGCACCCCATTTATTTAATTTACTACACATTTTACTCAGGGCCAATTTTGTCACTCATGTTCCCCTGTTGACCTTGGCCCTGTTTACAGCACAGTGAACCACAACAGCAGATGACCGGCTCCCAAACCATACTGACTGGGGAAAGTTTCCCCACTGGACCTCAAGCAATTCGGAATGTGACCTCTCCACTCTTCTTCCTTTATTCTGGTCCCCTTAAATTTTCCCAAATAAACTGCAAAATTTACGTTAATCTAAAACAGGACTCTGCACACTGAGCAGCTTTCCAGTCCTTTTCCTCCTTAACCCCAGGTAAGAAGCTTCTGATGGTGTCTCAAGGTAATGAGTGACACAAGGAATGCGACAGTTGTAGCCCGTGTCCCAGATACTGTATGTCTTTGTGTGGGGCTCTTGAGGCACTGACTTCAGCCACAGTGAACCTCTTCCAAATTCTTGAATGGCCTGTTCTTGACAATCCTGTCAAGGTTGTGGCTATCCCTGTTGTTTCTGCACCTTTTCCTGCCACACTTTTTCCTTCACACAACTTTCCATTAAAATGCTTTGAGCCAGTACTCTGTGAACATTAAGGGGCTGTATGAATTCGCCGGGTCGGGGCGCACCTTTCCGCCAGTTTCCCGGAGGAATCTGCGCCTGATTTATGTCGGGGGGGGGCGCGCTTATACATAGCATGTAAAGTCCAACGCGCCCCCGCCTGTGTGTTAGGCGCAGTGCGGGACTGAGGCGCAGTGCGGCAATGCGTCTATGATTTCGGCGCGGAGGTAAATGCGGTCATACATGCGGGGAAAAGGGCCGCCGCGCCTGGCCATGTGTGTGGGGCGCGTGCGGGGGCCAAGGCGCAGTGCGGGGCTGGCCTAAAAATTGCCGTCCCAGGCGGTGCGCTGTACATGCGGGCAAAAAATTCCCGCGCCTCGCCCGTGTGTGTGGGGCACAGTGCGGGGAATGGGCGCAGTGAGGGACTTAGGCGCCGTGCGGGACTGCGGCGAAAAACAGTTCGATGCGAGAAAGGCTGGAACAGCGAGAAAATCATTCCAGATGTCGGTGCGGAGTAGGGAATCAAAAATCGCCTTTATAAAGGCATTCAACATTCTCAGAAAAAGAGCTGAAACCTAAAAAAAAAAAATACATAAAACAAAATCACTTTCCAAGTTGTACCGATGTGTATATAAAATGAATGATAATATGGGGGTAACGAAAAAAAATATTAAATCAATAAAATCATGTTTATTTCTTTATTTTCGTTGCACCCTACTATTGATCCTTGGCTAACGAAAATAAAGAAATAAACATGATGCCGACCAATGAGAATAGCTTAAAAAATTTAAATTACTGTTTTTCCGGCAATTCTCTCTATTGCAATTCCCTATGTAGGCGTCTCGGCGAAAAAGCGTTGTTGAGTTTTTAAATGCTTTTTTTGAAAAGAAGGGTTGGCTCTTTATCGAGAATGTTTTACATTTAATAAAAAAAATTTTTTTCATTAATACTTCTGCCGCCGGCGGGTCCCCGAGATTTCAGTGCCCTTTTCCCATAGACTTTTAAGGGAAAAAAGAGCTGCGCTTGATTGGTGGGATACCCCAGCCCCGATAGCTCCCCAATAGCTTTTTTTGTCTTTTTACTTTTTTTTGAACTGTCCGCTTTGATTTTGTTTGGGCCAAATTCCCCATAGGTATAAGGGGAATTTGGCTCTATTTGATTGGTTAATACTCCTTATAGGTTAGAATGGGGATGTCGCTCTATTTGTTTGCCCAAACTTTCCATGGGTATAAGGGATTTTGTCGCTCCTTTTTGATTGGTCAATGTTCTCCATAGGATTTAATGGGTCTCGTCGCTCCTATTCTGTTTGGGGCTGAGTGCCAAGTCCCCCGTGTTTAAAACCCAATCAGCTCTTTTCGCATTTGTACTGTATTTTGAACTGTCCCCCCGGGGTTCTGTTTGGTCTAAATTTTTCTCCATAGGATATTTGGGTTTTTGTCGCCCCTATTCTGATTGGCCGGCTAGCAACCCCCCGCTAGTCAGCCAATAGCTTTTTTCCCATTTTTACGTATTTTGAACTGCCCCGCCTGGATTCTGTTTTGGTAATCCTTCCATATTTTTAAAGGGGTTCCTGTCGCTCCTTTCTGATTGGCCGGTTTATCCCGCCCAAATGGGGAAATTATTTTCAGTTTTTGAATTACTGTATTTCCCGGCCATTTCAATATCATAATTTTGGATATTGCGCCTTTTTAGATTTTTGGAAAGTGATTTTTTTAATTATGTTTTTTTTTTTATTTTAGCTCTTTTCTGACACTTTTTTCCCCCTTTAAAAAGGCGTTTTTTCGGAATCATACTCCTGCTCCCGGAGGGAGCGCCGAGTTTTTCTGTCGCGATTTCTATTTTTTCCCTTTTTCATGTTCCGATCTGCTTCATTTCGCCTCTCCCGGAGCATTTAGATCAAAAAAAACCCGGTCGCTTGTGGGGGGGTGGTTGCGCTGCACTGGGGCCTCGCTTTGCAACTCGCGATCGACATGCCCCGGATTTTTCGGGGCCCGGCCCCGCCCCGGAACCTCCCCGCGCCACAACGCGCCACTGCCCCCCCTTCATGCGGGGCGCGCTAAAAGAGGCAAAAACACTCGCCTAACACTGCATCCTGGTCCGACAGCAGGATTCGGGCTGGGAGGCGAGAATAGCCTGAAAACGACGGAAAGCCCGATCATACATGTGGCCTAAGTTCTTTAAAAATAACCTTTTTGTGGCTTCCCTTAACCCCTTTTAGACATTTGTCGTACTCTAGGGCAATGTCGGGTGGGGGTTCCGAAAAAATTGCCGTAGAGTACGTAAGTGTTTTTGCGCGTCAAAGGGGAAAGGGCAAGTCGGGGGGCATGGCCCCAGGGTATTTTACCGCTGGCATATCCCGTCCCCCGGGGAGTTAGTGGGCCCCGGGGGTTAACCCCCCGATTGCGACTCGTGGTCGCGAATGCGGTGGGGCGGCAGGAGTGAGCCCCTGAGCCGGATCCGGGCAGTCGGCGCGGAACCCCGGTCCCGGTCTCCTCCCAGACCCCCCGGACGCTGAATGACGCACCCGGGTTGTCTGGTGCGTCACGATGCCCCCAAATGAATTGTGGGCAGCGTGCCCAGCATTTTGCCATGGAGACCGAAAAAGGCTGATTTTTTGCATGAAGATCTAAAAGATCGTTCATTTTCAATTCCCCCTGGGGGGGAAAATGTAAAAAGTATGAAAAAGTTAAAAAAAAGTGTAAAAAAGTAAAAACACAAACACAAAAAAAAAAAAGAAAAACACGTACATCGCCCCTTTTCCCTTTACAAAGCCAATTTGCCCAAAAAAAGATCAAAAAAAAATAAAGTACCATATTGGTATCGCCGGTGCGTAGCGCCCCCCTTTAATCTGTTGTTAATTTTAAACCCCTACGGTGAAACGCCGTTTAAAAAAAAAACCCCAAAAAACAGTCACGAATGCGATTTTTGTTTTCATCCCGCAGCAATAATTGGAGTAAAAAGAATCAAAAAAATTCTTTAACATCAAGTGATGCCAATTAAAACGTCAAATTCATCCGCAAAAAAAAAAGTCTTTACAAGCTCTGTATACGGAAAATTTAAAAGTTCTGGCTATTAGAAGATGCGATGCCCTAAATATTGTTTTAACAATTAAAACCTTTTTTTTTAAAAAAAATTGTGCTTTCAAATAAAAAAACTACATAAATTGGGTATCACCGTAATCGTTCCCCCCAAAATAAAACTAAAACTTGTCAGGATCTGCACGGTGAACGCTATTTAAAAATAAAAAAAAAAACACTGCTGGATTGCAGTATTTTTTACCTACCTTCCAAAAAACGTTTAAAACGATCATAAAATCTTTTCCCCCCAAAAAAATTACCAATAAAAAGTCAACTCATCCGCGGGTTTTCCCTAAACGCTCCCTAAAAGAAAAAAAAAAAAGTTATGGTTCAGATGCGGTGATTCAAAAAGTGTTTTTCCCTTTTTAAAAAAATGTTTTTATTGGTAAAAAGCATAAAAACATTAAACAAAATACAAATGTGGGATCGCTGTAATTTAAACCTGTGAGTAAAACTAGATGTCATTTAACCGCACGTGACCCCTGTAAAAAAAAAATAAAAAAAAACTAGGGTTTGTTTTTGTACAAAATGCCTCACAAAAAACCTTAATAAAAAGTGTCAAAAACATTATTTTCCCCCCCTAATGGTATCAAAAAAAAACATCAAATCATCTCTTAAAAAACAAAGCCCCCAAGAGCCCTATGCAAAAAAATTTGAAAGCTAGGCTGTCGAAACGCAAAATTAAAAACGCAAACTTTTTTATCTCGCTTTTATTGTGTAAAGTAAAAAACATAAAAAAAATTTAAAATTTATTCATTGTAATTTTTACCCCCCCCCATATAAAGTTATCCCCTATTTATCCTGTATGGCGAATACTGAAAATGAAGCCCAAAAAAAAAAATGGCGGAAAATGCCCTTTTTTTCCCCCCATTTCCATGGCCCCCAGTCTAAAAAAAGAATACGGAACACCCGTGCACCCAAAATGCA